>PVKZ01001910.1:0-296091 GCA_004027375.1 Macroglossus sobrinus | reverse complement strand
CATTGGCCGTGTTACCCATCCTTCCTCTCTTCCCACATCACTCTCAGGTGTTCTGTGTCTACCAAATCCACCTTTGCGAAAAGGTTCAGGATCAATCACTGTCTTAGTTAATATAATGCTTACTGCTGAAACACAAACATCCTGATTCACTGTGGCTGAACACTGTAAAGTTTATTTCTTACATTGTCATCCAATGTGGTCATTTTTATAGGTGACTGTAGTGAGCTGAATGGTGGCCTCCAAAAAGATATGTTGGTTTCTTAACCCCTAGTACTATAAATGTGACCTTCTTTGGGAAAAGAGTCTTTACTGATGTAATTAAGTTACATAAGGATCTCAAGGAGAGATATCCTGTATTAACTAGATATCCTGTATTAACTAGTTGGTTTTAGGGTCCTAAAACCAACGACAAGTCCTTACAGGGACAAAAGAGGAGAAGACACAGATGAGAGGACCACATGAAGATGGAGGCAGAGACTGAAGTTATGCACTCACAAGCCAAGGAATGTCTAGAACTATCAGAGGTTTGAAGTGATGAAGAATTCTTCTCTAGAGCTTTAGAAGAGGACACCTTGATTTTGGATTTCTGACCTCCAGAACTGTTAGAGAAAAAGTTTCTGTTGTTTTAAGTCACCAAATTAGTGGCACTTTGTTATGGCAATCTTAGGAAACTAATACAGTTACCTTCCATGCGTTCTTTCAGGGGCCCAGGCTCCTTCTACATTGTGGTTCTGGCTTTCTCTAACTACTTAGAGTCCTCTCATTCTGCCAGCATATGAGGAAGAAAACCACTGTTTTCTTAACCACTTCAGCTTGGATGAGACACTCAGCACACCTGCTCACCTTCCTTTAGTCAAAACCAATCTGTCAAGATGAGAGGGCTTCTGGGAAACATCATACTTCCTGGGTAGCCACTTCCCAGTCACTGCTCATCACCATCAAAGGGCAGCACAAATCTTTGGCAGTCACTTAGCTGTTTCTACCAGGGTCAACTATATTTATTATAAATTTCAATCCGTTTTTAACCTCTGCCTCAGATATTTTCCCTTTAATATTTAGCCTAATTGGTGTTTGTTTCCCACTAAGGAAATTGAGGGCAGTAGTAGACAGATGAATTAGGAATTCTTGAGGACTCCACCTCCAACCTTTGTGATATGAATAGGAAGAGAATGAGTTAACATATTTTCAAAGACAGCCTTGAAAAAAAAAATCAAGGCCCACCTGAGCTTGAGAAGTTTGTGAAGTAGAAGGAGAATGACAGCCCCATTCATCTGGATCCAAGACTGGTGGCTTTGGCTTAATAGCGTCTTCCCTCTCCCTGAAAACAAAGGTCTGAGCACTGCTTAGCTCTGGTACGTGAAACTCAAGGCAGTTGCTGAGAACTGCATAGCCCAGGGATTAACGAAGGAGATACACGATCACTTCCATAATCTCCCTGAGCACAGAGGTTAGGTGCCTGCCCAGAGTCATAATCACACAACTTATGTTGAGGGCAGGAGTCATGGATTTGTTCACAAAAGCAGTTTTGATTTTGGTCCACTTTCTCTCTAAAATCGCTCACAGCAGGTAGCTTTTTTTTTTTTTTTTGCCCCGAGAGGAAAAATTCTGGTAGATTTCATAACTTTTCTGAGCACTTTTAGATAATAAAACTTGCTGTGACAAAGTCACAAACATAGCCTTGACTCAATAACAAAATGTTAGCAGTCTGAAACATTGAAGAACACCGCATCTTCACTCAAAAGTAAGATGTTTCTCAACTCCTTCAGGTAGGACTGATTTTGAATGGACTGCCTGCTGCAGGGGAGGCCCCTCCATC
This sequence comes from Macroglossus sobrinus, assembly GCA_004027375.1. Taxonomy (NCBI): domain Eukaryota; kingdom Metazoa; phylum Chordata; class Mammalia; order Chiroptera; family Pteropodidae; genus Macroglossus; species Macroglossus sobrinus. Next base: position 294,275 of record PVKZ01001910.1, on the reverse strand, counting down.
CCATGGACCTTATCTTCTTTTTCCTTGGTTTTCATTTCTTCCTTCCACAACTTGTTAATTCTGCTTCTGATTCCTCCAAGGTTGGAGGTGAGAAGGATGGAGAGAAGGGGACCTGGAAGTTCTTGCTTCAGTGATGTCCTGCGACTTACTGACACAGCTGCTTGGGCTTTTCAGGCAGGAGTCAGGCATCAGTACTGGGGGCCTAACTATATCTTTCTGAATGGCTCCACCAAAGCCTCTCCCAAGGCCAAGGGCAGAACCCCCCCCCTGCCCCCCAAAAAAAACTACCAATGAGATGAAGATGGAACCCCGCAGTACCCAACAGTTCTCAAAAAATCTTTCTTTCAAAATTCTCTCTTCATCTTCACTCTCTTGACTTGATGTGAGTGAACAGATTTCAGGTTGTATAACTGGTTTTCAGCTATTTACTTTAAAATTCTGCAAATGATCTTTTCTTTTTTTATTTTATTTTATTTTATTTTTTACAGTGTAGCATTTATTATAGCTTGGTGCCTTTATTAAAGCTTCTAATGTAATGTTCTAGTATAATAATCTAGTACAATAATTATTATATACCTGCTCTGCCAGGTATTTTAGATACTTTAATCTTCACGACAGCCTTTTGAGATAAGTGTTATTACCCCCAGTTTACAGAAACTGAGGCTTAGAGAAATTAAGTAACTTGTTCCTGGCTCCACAAATAAAAGAGCTAGTACCAGAGTTTGAAGCTAAATGTCTCCCACTGTGCGTGCTCCTTCCTGTATCACACTGTAACCCCTTCCCTGAGAAGAGGTTGGGAAAAAAGTAATTCCTTGATCCCCTCTCTCTGTTGAAAGATGAACTGCTCTTATCACAGTTGTACTTAGTTGTTTATGTAATCATTTGTTTAATGTTCATTTTCCACCAGAATGTTAGCTTAATGAGCTTAAACCCTGAGTGTCCCTTACTTATAGCTGGTTTCCCAGCCTGGTCCAGCACCTGGTGCTAGTAGGGTCTGCATATCAGAGAAGTTCTTGGAATGAACATGGGCAAAGATACATCTATGTGGGATATTAAGAGATTAGGGGGAAAGGAGAGAAGAGAAGAAGAGAGGAGAGGGGAGGGGAAAGGAGGGGAAGGGAGAGGAAGGGAGGGGAGGGGAGGGGAGGGGAGAAGAAGGGAAGGGAAGGGAAGGGAAGGGAAGAGGAGAGGAGAGGAGAGGAGAGGAGAGGAGAGGAGAGGAGAGAGGAAAGGATAGGAGAGGAGAAAAGAGAAGAGGAGAGGAGGGAATTGTGTGAGAAGGACATGGGTTGAGAGGATAGTCAGGACATAAATTCAGTTAGCTTGTAGTAGACGATATGTCAACAGGAGGACTGAGAGGCAAAGGCTAGAAAGAAAGACTGGGATGAGGGTGGGAAAAGCCTCTGTTCCAAGGTCTGTTCCAACTCCTCTAGAAACCAGGGCTCACAGAGAGGTAGTGTACAGCACAGGGAATGGAGTTGATAATATCGTAATAATTTTGTATGTAACAGGTGGTAACTAGCCTTATCATGGGGATTTAGTAATGTATATAAATATTGAATCACTATGATGTACACCTGAAACTAAGGATAATTAATGTCAATTAAAAAAAAAAGATATGAAGCCTAGAATGAAATCAACAGAGGACTACCAGGGCATCCCATGATTTGCAGAGGTTTATTATCTCTTGGAGAGTCCTGAATGGGATCTGCCAATATTATTATTATTATTATTATTATTATTATTATTATTATTATTATATTTATTTTTTAAGGCAAATAGCCTATCAGGGCCAGCACCAGAATTCTTCTTAGGGAAGGCATTTTCTTTGGGAACATATCTTAACGAAGCTCTTTGAGATACAAGATGAGACTATGAAAAGCATGGTTTTGGCACGAACCCAAGCAGTAAAAGAGCTGTTTAAACCACACTGCAAGAGGAAATGAGGAGAATTTCACCTCAACTTGAGAGGAACAGAAAGAAGAAGAGACAAGAGGATCTGTACAATGGCAACAGGCTGAGTATTGTCAAGCTTTTGACTGCAAGCAGACGCTCTCTCCCAAAGTGGCTAGAACACGACAGATTAAATTGTCTCACACGAGACGAGGTTCGTGATTCCAGAGCTGGAGGGCCCAGTCTCATCTCACTTTTCTGCTCCGCTATTCTCAGCTCGGGGTCTCTCCCCTCCTGGTTGTGTGATGTCTGTGTAACTCTGGACACAGGTCTTTGTGGAGCTACATTCAAAGGCAGGGCAGAAAGGGAAGTAGAAAACAGGTTTTCCTTTTGTATCTTTTTATTTTAGCAAGAAGGAAAATATCTTTCAGAAGCTTCCAGGAGACTTCCCTTCAGACCACTGGCTAGATTTGATTTCTCTGATTTTATGTACCTACCCTTAAACCCACATGGCAAAGGGCCATGGAATTGTCATGATCACTTACTGGTCCTGTGAGAGGGCTCATCTTTGGAGAACATGAACCATATGCTTGGATAAAAACGAGCTTTCATTTGCAAGGAAAACGCAGGAGATGGCTGTAATGTAGACATCTAATGGTGTCTCGCATGAGTGAAGAACAGGTAAGAATGAATCTCTGATGAGGCACAGCCAATATGACTTCTAGAGTAGAGACGTCTGATAATCTATAGTTTGGTACACAAATGACCTCTCCTATTGACCTTCAACAATTCGTAAAGTGCACTGTGCATATCTGTGCCTGGGGAATGCTTGCAGAGTTCACATTCATTTGGCATGCAGTGGTGGGCTCACCCCAATACTTTCTTTAAATTAAATTTATTTGTTAATAAAATTATATGGGTTTCACATGTATAATTTGATGATATGTCATCTGTATGTTGCATTGTGTGTTCACCACCCAAAGTCAAATCTTATCTCTCTGCATTCCTCCTCCCTCCTTTCTGGTAAGCACTAAACTGTTGTCTGTGTCTATGGGTTTTTGCTTGTCTTGTTCATTTATTACTTTCAGTTTTATATCTCACATATGAGTGAAATCATACGATTCATAGAGAACCTATGTTGTCACAAATGGCAATATTTCTTCTTTTCTTATGACTGAGTAGTGTTTCATTGCATGTATGTACCACATCCTTTTTTATCCAGTCATCTATCAAAGGACATTTTAGTTGTTTCCACATCTTGGCCATCATAAAATGCTTCAAAGAACATCGGGGTACATATATCTTTACGGATAAATGTTTTTAAATACATTTGAACCAGAATTGCTGGGTCATGTGGTAATTCTATTCTTCGTTTTGTGAGGAACTTTATACTGTTTTTCATAGTGGTTGTACCAATTTACATTCCCACCAGTAGTGTATGAGGGTTCCATTTTCCCCACAATCTCTTAATAATTGCTATTACTTGTCCTGTTGATAATAGCCATTCTCATAGGTGGGAGGTGGTATCTCATTGTGGTTTTGATTTGCATTTCCCTAATAGCTAGTGAAGTTGAGCATCTTTTCACATATCTGTTGGCTGTTCGTATGTCTTTTGGGGAGAAATGTCTTTTCAGGTCCTCTGCCCACTTTTTTAATTGGGTAGTTTGTTTTGTTGTTGTTATTGTTAGTTTGTATGAGTTCTTTATATATTTTAAATATTAGCCCCTTCCTCAGAGGTTTTGTTATCAAATATCATCTCCCATTCTGTTGGTTGCTTTTTTTGTTTTGTTGATGGTTTCTTTCACTATGCAGAAGTTTTAAAAAAAATTTATTTATTTTAATTAGTTTTAAGTATATAGTACATTGGTTAGATATCTATATAATCCCCTCAATTGCTATCTCCCTCCCCTGACCCTCCACCTAGCCAACGTATTAATGCTAACTCCATTCCCTATGCCATGCTCCCTGTCCCCGAGACCATCTATCAGCTACTAATTTGTACTTCTTTAACACTTCACCTCATTCTCCCAATCCCCCAAACCCCCCTCTCCTCAGTCTGTCACCAAATTGTCCACTATATTTAAGTCCGTTTTTGATTAGTTTGTTCTTTTTACTCCTTAGATTTCACATATAAGTGAAATCATGTAGTGTTCATCTTTGTCTGACCTTCCAGGTCCATAAAAGCAATATCTTTTTCCATCCCCCTTCTTTTAGTCTGTGTGTGCATTTTCATCTGAAATGAGTCTTTTGTATTTTTTCTTCCTTAAGAAGTCCCTCCAACATTTCCTGTCATACTGGCTTAGTGGTGATAAATTCCTTTAGCTTATTTTTGTCTAGAAAATTATTTATCTGTCTTTCAACTCTAAATGTTAGCTTTGCTGGATAAATTATTCTTGGTTGTAGATCCTGGGTCTTCATGCTGTTGAATATTTTTTATCAAGCCTTCTGTCCTGCATAGTTTCTTCTGAGAGATCAGCTTCCAGTCTTATGGGTGTTCCCTTATAGGTAACTATCAGTTTTTCTCTTGCTGCTTTTAATATTCTTTCTTTGAATTTAAACTTTGGCATCTTAATTTTGATGTGTTCTGGTGTGGGCCTCTTTAGATCCCTGTTTTTTGGGATTCCTTGAGCTTCTTGGGGTTTTATTTCTATTTCTTTCACCACGTTAGGGAAGTTTTGCATCATTATTTCTTCAAACAGCTGTTCAACATCTTGGTTTTCTTCAGTCATGCCTGTAAGATGTATATTAGGACCCTTAATAGTGTCCCACATGTTCCTTAAATTATTTTTACAGTTTTGGCATCTTATCTATTGCCATTCTGATTGTCTTTGGCTTTCCCATCTTATAGATAGGTCTTTTGATATTTTTCTTTATTTGCTTTGTTTATTTCTTTGTTTATTCCATTTAATATACTTCTCATCTCAGATAATGTGTTCTTCATTTCAAACAGTTCCCTTTTATATTTTCCAGTTCTATTTTTATGTTTTTATCTCTTTGTTGAAGTCCTCTGCACTTCCTAAAAATTCATTGAGCATCTTTATAACCAGTGTTTTGAACTCTGCATGTTAGATTACTTGAGTCCATTATATTTGGATCTCTGTTCTGTTCTCTCATATGGCTTCTGCTTCTTTGTCTTCCTATTTTGGTTGTCTTTCCATGTCTGTTCCATTGATCTGTATGTCTGTTTTTCTGCCAATACTGTGCTGTTTTGATTATTGTCACTTTGCACTATAATTAATGTCAGGCAGTGTGATACCTCTGGCCTTGCTGTTTTTTCTCAGAATTGCTTTGGCTGTTCAGGGTCTTTTGTGATTTCATACAAATCTGGTGATTTTTTTTGTCGTCATTGTTCTCTTTCTTTAAAAAAAATGCTGTTGGGATTTTGATAGGGATAGCATTAAATCTGTATATTGCTTTGGATAATGTGGCCATTTTAACTATGTAGATTCCTCCAGTCCATGAGCATGGAATATATTTCCATTTCTTTCTGTCTTCTTCTATTTAATAATGCCTTGTAGTTTTCCATGTATAGGTCTTTCATACACTTTGTTAAGTTTACTTCTAGATATTTTATTCTTTTTGTTGCAGTTGCAAAAGAAATTCTTTCTTTCTTTCTTTCTTTCTTTCTTTCTTTCTTTCTTTCTTTCTTTCTTTCTTTCTTTCTTTCTTTCTTACTTTTTTTCTGAAATTTCATTGTTAAGTGTGTAGGAACACAGTAGATTTTTGTACATTGATTTTTGTATTCTGGAACTTTACTGTATTGTTTCTAATAGGTTTTTGGTGGAGTCTTTAGGGTTTTCTATACAGAGAATTATGTCATCTGCAAAAAGTGAAAATTTGATTTCTTCATTCACAGTTTGGATGCTTTTTATTTCTTTCTTTTGCCTGATTGCTCTAGCTAGGACTTTCTATGTTAAATTAGAGTGGAGTAGCAGACAACCTTGTCTTGTTCCTGATCTTAAAGGTAAAGCTTTCAGTTTTCACTATTAAGGATATTAGCTAAGGGTTTGTGATATGTGGCTTTTATTATGTTGAGATATTTTCCTTCTATATCCATTTTATAAAGTGTTTTAATCATAAATGGATGGTGTCAAATACTTTTTCTGCATCTATTGATATGGTCATATAATTTTAATGCATTATTCTGTTTATGTGGTGTATCATATTGATTGATTTGTATATGTTGAACCATCCTTGTACCCCTGAAATGAACCTGGCTTAATCATACGTATAGTCTTTTTAATGTATTGTCGTATTTAATATGCTAGCATTTTATTTAGAATTTTTCAAATGTATTCATAGAGTTATTAGTCCATAGTAGTTTGTGTGTGTGTGTGTGTGTGTGTGTGTGTGTGTGTGTGTGTGTGTGTGTGTGTTATCCTTACCAGGTTTTAGTATTGGGGTAATGTTGGCCTCATAAAATGAGTTAGCAAGTATTCCCTCTTCTTCAATTTTTTGGAAGAGTTTGAGAAGAACAGGTATTAAAGAATCTTTTAATGTTTGGTAGAATTCACTGGTGAAGCCATCTGGTACTTTTACTTTTTAGAAGGTTTTTAATGATTTTTTAAATTTCCTTATTTCTGATCAGTCTATTTAAATTTTCTAGTTCTTCATGCTTCAGTCTGGGAAGGTTGTAGATTTCTAAGAACTTGTCCATTTCTTCTAGGTCATTGAATTTGGTGACATATAATCTTTCATAGTATTCTTGTATGATCCTTTGTATTTCTGTAGTACCTGTCATGACTTCCCCTCTTTCAGTTTTGATTTTGTTTATCTGTGTCTTTTCTCTTTTTTCCTTAGTGAGTCTAAACAGGGGCTGTCAATTTTATTGATCTTTTCAAAGAACCAGCCTTTTATTATATTAATTTTTTCTATTTTCTTTTTGTTCTCAATTTCATTTAATTCTGCTCTAATTTTTATTATTTTCTTGTTTCTGTTGACTTTGGCCTTCATTTGTTCATTGCTAGTTATTTAAATGTAATGTTAAGTTGTTTATTTGGTATTTTTCTTTTTCTTTCTTTTTTTTGAGATAGGCCTGTAATAATATGAACTTTCTTCTTTTACCACTTTTTGCTATGTCTCAAAAGTTTTGATGTGTTGTATTTTCATTCTCATTTGTTTCTATGTATCTCTTTATCTCTTCTTTGATATTTTTTGACTCAGTCATTTTTTAGTAGCATGTTGTTTAATCTCCACATATTTGTGATTTTTCCCACTTTTTTTTCAGTCGATCTCCAATTTCAAAGCATTGTGGTCAGAGAATATGCTTAATATAATTTTGATCTTTTTGAATTTGTTGAGACTAATTTTGTATCCTAACATATGGTCTACCCTTAAGAATGCTCTATGTTCACTAGGGAAGAATGTATAATCTTCTCCATACAAGATTATACATTTATCATGATAAAAGTCTCTGTAAATGTTGATTATGTCTAATTGGTCTAAAGTGTCATTTAAGGTTCATATTTCTTTAATGATTTTCTGTTTCGATGATCTATTCATAGTTGTCAGTAAGGTATTTAGTTCCCTTACTATAATGATGTATTTGTCATTTTTCTTTTTATATCTGTTAGTAGTTGCTTTATATTTTTTGATGCTTTCTGATTGGGAGCATATATATTGATGTGTTATGTTTTCTTGATGTATTTTCTCCTTTATCATTATGTATGTCCATATTTGTCTCTTGTTACCTTTTTTATCTTGAATTCTGTTTTGTCAGACATAAGTATGGCCACATCCACTTTTCTGTGAATGTCATTTGCTTAGAGTATTATTTTCTACCCTTTCACTTTGAGTCTATATTTGTCCTCGCAGCTGAGATGTGTCTCTTGAAGACAGCATGTGATTGGGTTTTGTTTCTTGATCTAGTTCGCTATTCTATGCCATTTTATTGGTGAGTTTTGTCTATTTACATTTGGGATGATTATTGATATTTACCTATAGCCATTTTATCTTTTGTTTTCTGGTAGTTCAGTCTCTACTATTACTTTGTCCTTGTGTTTCTGTCTGTTATTTTAGTTTGGTTGTATTCTATAATTTTTCCCCTGTTCCCTATTTTTTTGTTATGTGTCTCAGTTTTAGAGTTTTTCATATATGATTCCTGTTAAGTTTATGTAAAAGAAAGTTTCATACACAGTCGTCCTTTTTTCTTCTGCATGTGTCTTATTTCCATTCCCCTTTGCAAATTCAGACCTTTACCCCTTTTCTGTTTTTGTCATCTTAGATTATCCTTATTAATGCTGTGAGTTCATTTCTGAGTTAAGTAGCTATTGTCATTTTCTTGTCTTTTAACCATTATGTAATATTTAAGTGTATAATACTCTATTCTGAATAAAGGTTGCAATTTTATTTCTGTCTATCTGGTAATCATCTTATTCATAGTTCTGTATCTTTTTGTCATTTTGTTTCAGGTAGAATAACCCCCTTTGGTATTTTCTGTCATGCAAGACTTGTGGTGGAAAATTCCCTCAGTTTCTGTATCTCTGGAAAGGTATTTATTTTTCTTTTGTTTCTAAAAGGGAACTTTGCTGAATATATTGTTCTTGGCTGATAATTTCTCTCTTTCAATCATTTAAATATTTGATTCTACTCTCTCCTAGCTTGTAGAGTTTCTGTTGAAAAATCCAATGATCATCTAATGGGTTTTTCTTTATAGGTTACTGTCTTCCCTGGCTGCTTTGAGAATTTTCTTTGTCATTAATTTTTGACAGTTTTAATATAATGTGTCTTGGAGAAGATCTTTTTGGGTTAAGATAATTAGGTGTTCTGCTTGCTTCTTGGATTAGAAAATTCGGTTCTTTCCAAAGGTTTGGGAAATTCTTGTTGACTATTTGTTTGAATATGCTCTCTTTTCCTTTCTCCCTCTCTTCTCCTTCTGGTATTCCCATTATTTTTATATTGCTTTTTCTGATGGAGTCAGATTGTTCTGGTAGAGTTTTTCCATTTTTTTCTTTTATTCTCAAATCTCTTTCTTCCTCCATCTGTGTCATTTCCAGATTTCTGTCTTCGATATCACTGATTTTTTTTCTCTCTCTGATAACTCAATTTCCTAAGCTCTCTATTTCATCCTTTATCTCTTTTATTGACTTCTTCAGCTCCAGAAGTTCTACTTAGTTCTTTTTTTTAAAATTTCAGTCTCTTAGGTAAGGTGTTCTTTTTGTTCATTAATTTTATTTCTAAGTTCATCAAAGTGTCTATCTGAGTTTTCTTGAATCTTATTGAGTTTTTCAAAACTATAATCTTGAAGTCTCTGTCATTTAAATCTCCTATTTCTATATCTTTATTTTCTGGAGATTCTTCATTTTCTTTCTGAGCTACCTTGTTACCTTGATTGTTCATGGTATTTGATGAATTGCTTCTCTGCCTAAGCATTTATCAGAATTAACTCTGCTTTTTAAATATATTTATTATTATTAAGAGTGGTGCCTCTTTAGCTAGTTGATAAGGAGAGGTTTTCTTTTGTTTTCCAGTAGGTGGCACACAAACCTCCTGCACTTCTCAGGCCTCTTGGATCTCTGCTTTGTGGCAAAAAAAAAAAAAAAGTGCCTTTTATTCCCTGAGGAGGTGAGTGTCTCCTCTATGACCAGCTCATCTCAGTCCCGGGGCTGCACTCCATGGGAGAATGTGGTGGGTGATGGGGTTACAAGACCCCGAAGAGCTCCTGAAGTCCAGGTGCTGCCCCAGGGGCTAGAAGCAGTGCTGTTCCAGGTGCCTCTGCCAGGATCAGCCTCCATAGGTATGGGTGGGGTGGGGTGGGGTGGGAGAGGCCACTGGTCTTCCTGTGGCTGTTTTCATCCCAGGAATGGTGCCCACCAGGCCTTAGCTGCCTCTCCTCTGTATCTCCACTCCTGTCTCTAGGACCAGCCGCAGTGTGTGTCCGCCACTCAGAAGCTGTTTCCTCAGTTGTTGGGGCTGCAGACTCTCTGCTCTGTAGCTTGACACTTGCTGCTGCAGTTTCCCTTGAGGCATGCTGCTAGCTCTGGGATGGTTGGGGGAGGCTGCCAGGCTCCTTGACTTCTTAATTCCTGGCAATACAGCTGCTAGAACACAGCTGTCACACCCCTGTATGTCATCTCTGCCCTGATTACTGGATTTGGCTGTAGTATATGCTGATCACTCCAGTAGGAATGCTTGGGGCTACAGAGCGTGCCCACTACAACCTGATTCCTCCTCTCTCTCCAAGACCCAAAAGGAGCTCTGGACTGTCTGGAGCACCTCACTCTGCTCCTCTCCCTTTTCTCCTCCTTTGCTTGCCTGATTCACCCACCTTAAGATCCTTTGATGCACAGACCTCTCAGAAGTGTTTATATCCTAGGCTGGGAATTTTCTTTTGGATTATAGCCATTCAACTTGTAGTCTCAATGGGAGAAGTCAAGGAGACCCCTCATGCCACCAAGCTTCTGACATCAGTAACTTGCTCCCACTCTTAATAGCCAGTATCTATTCTGATTGTCCATGCCTGTGCCATAATGTGTTAGTATTTAAAATGTCACCTTGGGTATGTGCAAATCAAGGATAGCGTTACTTTCATGTCTTGGTCGGTATAATGTGAATCCAAGATATCAGGGGTAGAGGCAAAGTTGATCATGACATACTAAGCTATTTGAAATCTCTAGGAATACTTTGGACATCGATGAGTTATGAAAAAGAAGTGTGACCCAGCCTTACCCAGATTTTAAGTGACCAGATTCACTGGCATGTAGACCATCACTACAGTGTACTTACCAATGAGTAGGAAATAAAACTTCAGGGAAATTTTCAGAGGAGGCCCAGAAGGGTCTCCCAGGTGTATTGTATCCTTGGATTCTTCTTGTTCTTCCTTCCAAGAGTCTATCAAAGTTTGGAGAATGTTTGTGCAGCCCCTGACGTCCTCCCCAGACCAGCCAGCCGCAGCTTGGGGATGAGGTGTAGAGGCCTATTCTCCTTTCCCAGATGTAGAAAGAATAGTGAGCACTTCTTCCTAGCAGGACCCTTTGAGAGAGGCCTAAAGGCCAGGGTTTAGGGGTCCAAGGCTGGTAGGATGTAATCCTCAGGGTATCAGATGGGGGTCCCTACACCAGTATTTTTCCTGTGATCTGGGCTCCTTGTCTAAAAAAATTGGGGGCACATCTGTCCTCCATTGATAATTCCCAAGTAAGCTCCTATGGTTTAGTTGTGTTTGATTCTTTTGCATGTAGCACTAAAGGAATTATTTGACAGCAATTGTGAAGAGTTCTGAATAAGACATACAAAGACAGTTATTAAAATAATCTAGGACAAAGGCAACAAGGGGTGTTAATTTTACTTGGCTTAACACCAGCATAATTTCTCTGGCATTTTTCTACAGGGTGAAAGCGTGTAAGAACACCAGCTGATACAAAGCAGAATGACATCTGGTTATGCAGAGCCGTGATAGCTGCTGTGTCTACCTTAGAAAGGTCAGCATCTCATCCCAGCCTTTGCTAGGAGAAACCTTAGCAAAGAGAGACCCAAATACCTCTGAGCTGTTAAGCTCTCCCAGTGGGCAGGAAATAGAATATTCTCTTCAAGAGGCCAAGGCAGGGCCTCTACCTTCAAACCTCTTCTCCTTTTTGGTGCCTAAGATTCACAGTCTTTGGGGGAACTGTGTTCACTCTAAATGTAGTCAGCTCTCTGGCTTCTTATAACTTACAGCTCCACTGTGTTTGGCTCTGTTTCCCTCATGTTTCAAGATGGCTGTTCAACTTTAGCCATCATGTCTGCATTCCAGCCAAAAGGAAGGAGAAAAGGGGAAAATAAGGGCCTGCCTTCTTCTTCAAGGACATCTAGAAACTGCACACACCATTTCTACTAATATCTAATTACCAGAACCCAGTCACATGCCCTCACACAGCTATAAAGGAGACCAGTTTCAGACATGGGTGCCTGATGTGAAGGGTAGGTTTGCAACACCTCTTTCTGAAGATTTCATGATTAGAACTTTTGAGGTAATGGCATATAATGAACTTGATCATGTAAACACTGTTTCGTTCTGGTAATATTTCTTCATAAATGATAATGCTGTTGGCAACCAGGTTATACCTTTCAGAGTATACCCTCACACTCAGGAGGCAGAAACATAAAAAGAATCATTTCTGGAAATGTTTTAAGTTTCTCCTTCCAATTCCTCTCACAAATGTCACTCCCAGCTTTAGTCCATCTATTGCAAGGTGTGTGAAGGGTGTAGGATGTTGCTAGAAGGACTTCACTTCATTAAAGTCTTCACATTTACTCCTGGCATTATCTCCACATGGTACTATAAAATAGTCATATTTTTTATTTTTGTAAGTATTTAAAGTATTTATTTAAAAATGTTATTAGATTTGAAAAATTGTTTTGATGTTTCTTAATTTTTAACAGGGAGATGCTCAAACTGCTATCTCTATCACATCGTTTCCTCTCTCTCTGCCCAGCACTATTGCATCGGTGATCCAGACGGTGCTCCTGGCCCTCTCTGGCCCTGCACATCCTGTACCAATGATTCTCTGCCCTTCCCTCATCCTTTTTCTTTCCATCCCTGATAGATTTGGGTGTCAGGGTTATATGATTTGTTAAATATATTAAGTAAATTTCCTTCTTTTTTTTGTACTTTCTGAAAATGTTTATTGAGCACAGGTTCTATTTAACTTCATCTTGACAACTTTAAGAGACTCTTCAGGAAATCAGAGCGTAGGGTCTGCTTTGAAGGTGATTTCTGCATAACTTTCTCAGGTCTTGTTGTTTCCAAGCTTTCTAAATCTTGCTGCTTTGCAAAATATTGTTTTTTTATATTTACTAGAAAAAAACATTTTACATTTTTGTGGAGCTTTTCAAATTTATTACCATAAAATTGTATATAGTTTTAATCTCCTTTATCTCTTTTTCTTTGGTGTTTATTACTTTCTCGTTTCTAATTTATTTATTTTTGTTAAAACTGTTTTAATTATATATTTGCCAAATGTTTACCAATTTTGTTTCTTGTCAAAGAACTAGGTTTTAAATTTACTTATTCAATTCATTTTGCTACTATCCACCTCATTTTTTCTTTTATGTTCACTTTTTAATTTTTTTCTTTTCTTTTTAAAAAATTTTTTAAAATAATAAAAATATTTAAGACTATGATGTTTCTAAAAATAGACTATTTTTAAGTACAGTTTTAGGTTCACAGCAAAACTGAGAGGAAGGTAAGAGATCTGTTCACCCCACTACACCCACATGCACAGGGTCCCTCATTATCAGCCTCCCCCACCAGAGTGGGACATTTGTTACAACCAATGAACCTACACTGACACATCGTAATCACCTAAAGTCCAAGGTTTGTTTTAGGGTTCACTCTTAGTGTTCTACAGCCTACGAGTTTTGGACAAATTTATAATGACATCTGCCCACCACTCTAGTGCCGTACAAAGTAGTTTTATGGCCCCCAGAACCCTCTGTGCTCCACCTGTTCACTTCTCTTCCCTGCTTCAACTCTTGTTTAAACCCATTGGTTTCAATATTGGTCTCATTTCTTGTTTTTTTTTTTTTTTTTTCTAAAATAGCCTGCCATTATATTCTTAATTCTCTTCTTAAACTGTTGCTACTTTGAAGAGTAGTTTTCAGTATCTTTGTGACAATATTTTAAAAAAATCATTGCTTTTGTCTGAAGTATTAATTTCTGGTTTTATCATTTGAGATCAGAGAAGACAGCCTTAAAATTTCTGATCAAATTTTTAGAAGGAGGAGACGTGTTTTTGCTAATTCACATTTCATCAATTTTATAACTGCTTCACATAAACTTAAAAAGAATATGCATTTTGTGTTTTTAGGAGCCATGAAATAATTCAGCATAATACCACTGTGGTCAGAAGATACTCTGTATATTTTAATCCTTTCATTTTTGTGGAGACTTATTTTACCACCCAGCTTATTATCTATTTTGGTGAATGTTTCATGTGCAACCTGAAAATAATATACACTTTAAAATTGAGAGTTATGTTCTATAAATGTTAATTAGGTAAAGCTAGTTGACGAAGTTGTTTGAATCATCTACATTTTTTCTACTACTTCAATGATGTTGAGAAAATCTTTTTTGATGTTAAGAAAGTCACTGTATTTGTGACTTTGTTTATTTCTTCCTTTATTTCTTTTCTTTAAAATATATTATGAAGATGTTATGAGTTGCATGCACATGTCTTCTTGATGAATTAGTTCTTTTATTATTAGAAATTGACCTTCTTTATCTCTGATAATACCCTTTGACTTAGGATCTACTTAGTTTGATAATCATATAGCCATACCAACTCTCTCATTCTTCAAATCTGCATGGCTCATTGGCACACCCCTAAACAAACAACAAATAAAACCCACAAAAAAATAAATAATTCTCTGGCAAGATGATTTTATCTCTGACAATATAAATTTTTTTTAATTTAATGATTTGTCTTAAATTCTAGTTCTTCTGCTATATTAATATTGCCAGTTCTCTTTTTTCTGTGCTTTTTATTTTTGACTACCACAATACTTAGCACTTAGGGCATTTATTTGATGTTTCAGATATAGTCTGAGAAGCAGAAAAGTTTTAGATTTTGTTTTGCAATTTAATCTGAGGCTTTGGAGAAATGTAAGCCATTAATATTTATTGTCATAATTTTCTGCTTTGTATAACTTTTTATTTACATATTTATCAAATATTTATTGAACACCTTTCTGGAAGTAAACATATAAACAAAGAAAATTCCTTGAATTTTGGGAGATTGCAGTCTAGTAAAAGACTAACTCACCGACAATAGCTTTACCTGGGGAAAATTAAAGTGATGTGAAAAAACCGACTTCAAAGAAAAATTATAAATTCTAATTTATATAATTCGGTCAAATTTATATGAGCATAGAAAACAAATGCTTGTTTCTTTTTTCTTGTCATGGTTACATAGAGGTTATCTTTCCCTTTTAAGTAACATGTTGTGATGTATAAAGGAGTTTTCTTCGATCCTCTATTCAGTACATCATGTTGCTGGAAGAATTACTTTACCTTTGCAACCGTTTGGATCACTTCAGTATAATTTCAATATAATTTTGCCTAGCAGTTTGAGGATAAGATATACCATAGAATACCATGTCATAGGCCAGCTGAGTGTTTCTCCTTTGAAAGGGAATAAGTTATTTTAAGTAAGTGAAGACGTTTCTATCAAACACTTAAGAACTTTTTGATTCTTGGGGGTCTGAGGAGAGAAAAGCTAAAATATGATTACCTTAGATAATTTTGCCCCTGGAAATAGAGGGACTCGTCTTTTACAAAACAGCTGGCCAGCTGGGTTAAATGAGGGGGCTCAGAAGGAGATGGCATTTGATCCTCTAGTCTTGCTTGGGGTGGGGGAAGGATATAGAGCCGTGGATCTGTCACTGTGTGTGTTAGAAAGAATGAAGGAGGACACTGTCTGTCTGGACCTTTTGACAGGAAGCCAAGGGCAAGTGAGTGTTGCAGACATGAGTCTATCTTCCGGTGGACTTCACAGAGGCTGAGGGAGGAAAGTGGGCTTAGAATTACAACCTCAGGACTTAGGACTCTGCTGTCTTTCACAGCTGGAGAGGAAGTTGGCAGAATTCGGTTATTTTGCAGAAAGCAGCTAGCAGCTCAGACAAAAAAAGGAACCTGGTTTTCCTCAAGTTTGTAGCAGAGCCACCTTTTTCTGGGATGAACTAATCTCCTTTCTCCCTGCTCTCCGCCCCCGCGAGGCCTTCATTCAGGAGTGGTTGCTGATGGCCTCCTTCCTTATCCTCCTCAGCTCCCTCCACTCTACTCGACTTGGGTCACTTGGGTATTGTATTAAAAAACAAAACAAAACAAAACAAAACAAAACAAAACAAAACAAAACAGATGAATGCCCAACACTGGAGCTGGCATCGATTTAGAGCTCACAGTTCATAGGGTGACCTGGGACAGTCACCATTGACACTTGTTGTCTGGCATAATTATTAATAGCTCTCCTTTTCACTCTCAACAGTGTCTGGATTTAGACAATAAATTATAGGGTGACTCTTACTTTTCATCTGTGACAGGACCCATTCTTTGGCTTATACTGACACCTGTAGGCATACAAAGTGGCTTTGAGGAACATAAAAAGTGGAAGGCTTTACCATTCTGTCTCCAGGAGTTCAGCCCACCTCCTGAGTATATTGAGAGTCCTGATTGTTTGGCATGTTCTGTAAGTGAGAAAAGGCAAGGAAAGATTTTCACTTGAAGATGCTACACATTCTGCACTTAGAGCAATGTTAATGATCCAAAGAGAATGTTCTAATCACTTGTGTTGGTGACAAGAGCCATCATCAGCTTTAGGTTAAAATACGTGTCCAAATGGCTCTATCAGCTGTGCAAAAAATTGCCTGGGTTAGGAGGCGCGACCCTCAGGGCCCTCCCTGGGGGATCAGCAGGGAAGGATGAAGGACCGGGTGAGAGCATTGCATGAGCCATGAGGTTGTGGGTGTTCACAGCTGGAGAATCTTGGAATGAGAATTTAGGCAGGTCCGTTTCAAGGCCCCCAGGCTCCTCTGTTGGAAATTAGGTGACTCAAGTCTGCTTTGAGGAGGAAGACAGTGGATGGAGGACAGTCAGGGTGGAGGTGAGCTGCTGTACTTGAGGGTTTTACACTCTTATCTCCCTCAGGTTCCATCAGACTCCTGGATTCTAATCTGAACATCAAAAACAACACAGCACACTTAAAAAAAAAATTAAATTCGAAGGTCAGGACAGCTTCGAGCAGGACTAATTTGTGTGCTTGCCTGTCACAATGAGGGATTTGAGGCAGATTAACTCTCGGGCTCCTGGGCCCCGCTGCCTGCAGGGCACCTTCCCTGCAGGACTCTGCCTTCACCAGGAGCCCTTTGTCCCGGTAGAGGTCACCCCCTACTGCTGCCTCACAGCCTGAGGCATTGGCTCTCCAGCCCAGAAAAGTGAAAATAGAGGTTGCCAGGATAAGAAAAAGGAGGCTCGAAAGTGTGTTTGCCCTACTCAGAGTAAATCAGGATAAGGAAGGGAAGCACAGGATGCTGTCTGACTTCCAGGTATTCTTGTGGGTTTTTACTGGAGCTTTTGTTTTTTTCTCTTTTTTAAGACGTTAATGTTGTAAAGCCCCTCACAGGATAGAAACCTCAGGCTTCACCAGCTCCCTTCGAAAGGCTTTGCACTGGAGTTTTCCAGACTCTCTGTGAGAAAATCCTGGTTGTGCCCCTTGACCTGCATCTCGGGAACGTGGGGGCTGAGCGGGCTGCCTTCTGGCTGTCACTTACTGAATGAACAGACCATAATGAGTCAATTCTCTGCCGTCTGCTATTTAAAACAACGGGTTCCTTCCTGTTTCCTACGCACTGACTGAGGCGTCTTCTGTGTTGTGGAAAAAAAAGAAACTCAGGGATAAAGTGCGTTCTCTGAGACTGAATGAGCTACACATCTCAGCCCGCTGGGGCACAAAAGCTCCTAACTGTTTTATCTGTACAGATGGCTCTAATTTGGTGTTGGTGACATGGCTCTGTGAGCTAATTTCCCAAATACTGGTTCATTAAAGTGGAAGAAAAAAAAATAAAACTAAACAAAGCCTCTAAACCAAGCTAGATCCTCCAAGAAATAGAAGTTCCTAAATATTTGACTGCAATGCTGTTTCCGGTAGGGAAGGAGGAAGAGTGTGAATCCCCCAGGAAGGAACTGAGAATGTCCTGTGCTCTGGGGCTTTGTCCTCCAGAAAGGAATGAGTGTGACCTCAGATGGTGGGCTGGGCCTGAGCGATGCGTATGTCAGGGACTTCACTTTGGCTTTCACTCTGTTTTGCCATGGGTAAGGGGTGTTAGGAGGGAAGCCAGCTTTCTCTGAGTATGTAGCAGATTAAATGACAGGTTTCCATGGCAGGAGACAAAGATGCTCGGAGTTCCTGGGGACCCCACCCGGCTACTCCATTGGGTACCAAGACTCTGCCTCCTCTGGCAGTGCACAGCTTGGTGGCTCTGGAGACTGGGGCTCCTGGGGGTGACAGAGAAGCCCTGAGAGTGCTCACAGCACTGTGCGACATCCTTTTACTCGCTCAGGCAGTAAGTGCTCTGAGCCCATGAACCAGTCACGGGATGTACAGGACCAGTGATTTCAGCCCCCACCTGCAGGGCTGCCCTGTCTACCCCGGGCAGGAGGGTAAGAGGCACGTCAGGGAATTCACTCTGCCTGGGAAGTAGGCAAGGTGTCACAAAGGAGCACTGTTGAGCCAAGTCTTGAAGGAAGGGGAGAGGACCATATTACGTGGAAAGGGAGAGAGACACTCTTAGCAGAGAGACTAATAGAAGGAAAAGCACAGAAAACGTATGTGACATCTTTAAGAAATGGTAACAAGTGTCAGTGCTGTACACTAAGTGCAAATAGTGGAACCCTGCAAATAATTGCACATGTAAATGAGTGGATAAGCATGACTAGAGCACGGTGTGCATGTGTGAATGCGTGTGTGTGTATATACACACATGCACATGGGTGTATGTGGGTGTGTATATGTGTGACGGTGGCCTATGGAGGAGTACAGGGTTCAAGGCTTTACCAGGTAGGCTGGAACCAGACCGAGAAAAGTGTGTTGGCAAGAGGGAAGCCTAGAAAAAGGTTTTTAGGGACTCAGAATATGTAAAAGTCACTCAGAACCAAATAATCAAACATATATTTCCAAAAGTCATCCTGGATATTGTATGGATAAGGGCTGGAGGGGAAACGATTAGGAGGTGACTGTGGGAGTCTGCACAAGATGCCACTTGGGCTAAGGGAGGAGCAGTGAAAATGGAGACGCCTCGATAGGGCAGGGCTGCTGCCGGAGCAGCTGGGGGAGGTCGGGGAAGGCCAGAGTCAGTGATGAGCCTCAGGCTCTTGGCTCGGTGGCAGGAAGGATCTGGACTACTCACCAGTGCTGAATGTGGGAACAGCAGGTCCAGGGAGAGAAGGTGAGTTCAAGGCATGGAATAGGAGGTTCTGAGGGGCAGTAGGACCAAACCCATCCTACATGGTTGTCAGACATTGTAAACCCAGAATGGCCCTAGAGACAGTAATATGTCTCAGCAGTGATGGGGGGAAGGCCGGAAAAGAAGCAGAGACCAAGGAGACAGATGCCTGGGGCTGGGCAAGGAGCCTCTGCCACAAAAATCTGGGAAAGCATGCAGCCCATTGGACAGCTAGGATGGGCAGCAGGGTGGGGAGAGCCAGGGGTCTGCAGCGGTAAGGGATGGGTGCAGCGTGAGCCTGGGTGGCAGATGGCAGATGGCACAGGAAGATGAGACAGGCTTGGAGATCTGGATGCAGGGTGCTGGAGGGGCGAGCTGGTGCGGAGGGCAGAGGCTTGGGGCTGGATTGGGGTGAGGAGAAGAACATGCGTTTCCTTGACAGGCTCACCCGTCCTCAAACCCCAAGGCTGACTCCGCAGCCCGCGTCTGGGCTCTGCCTCCTGATTTCAAATGGGACCCAAGCAACACCCGTGAGAGGCCCCCGGCCCACCACCTGCTGCGGTTCCAGGGGTGGCTGTGCAAGGGACAGCAGCTGAGAGGCCACTGGAACAGGTGTGAGGGCATTGGGCACTTTCCACTGTGACCCTCTTGGAGCACAGGCTTCCCTCTCTCAGGAGATGAATGCAAAGGGGGTGAATGCAAAACCAGGCAGCCCTCACCCACATGCCTCCGCGACCACGTACTGGCCACGGGAACTCGAGCATCTCACCTACCTTCTCCAGTCCCCTCAGAGCTGTGAGAATGACAGGAGCTAACATATGTGCATAAAAGAGCAGGAATTGTCCTTGGTTTTGTTCTGTCTTGTGACCAGTGCTTATAATAGTGCCCGACGTGTAGAGAATGCTTCAAAAAATATCTGATGGATGAATGACTGAATGGAGGCTCCTAGCATAGTCCCAGAACCCAGTAAAATGGAATAACTGTGAGCTGCCTTGCTACCCCACTTTTTTCCTGTCCTCTGTTTTCTTTCCTTTGCCTTGCCATCTCGGTCTCGTTTTTTCTGCCTTTCTCCTTACCCTTTCCTACTCATTTCCCCCCAATCCTCTCTTCCTATTCACCTCCTTTTCTTCCTACTTATACTTGAATAGTGTCTCCTCCTCAAATTCATATCGATCTATAATCTTTGAAGGTGCTCTTCTTTGGAAATAGAGATTTTGCTGATGTTATCAAGTAAGATGAGGTCATTAAGTTGGGCCCTAAATCCAGTACGACAGGTGTTACAAGCAGAGACACACAAGGAGGACACCATGTGATGAAGGAGGCAGGGATGGGGTGATGCTGCTACAAGCCAAGGAACACCAGTGGCTGCTGACAACAACCAGAGGCTATGAGGGGGTCATGGAACCACTTCTCCCAAAGCTCCAAAAAGGAATCAATCCGTGCACACCTTGATTTCAAACTTCTAGCCTCCAGAACTGGGAACTAACTTCTGTTGTTTCAAGCCACCCAGTTCGTGGCACTTGGTTAGGTAGCCCGAGGAGACCTCTCTTTTCCGTTTTCCGGCATGTTGAGCACAGAGACTCACAGTCCTTCAGCTTCTCCTTCTGAGGCGTGCACACCGCTGACCTGGCGGCCTGTAGTGTGTTCATGTCTCCGCCTCTGGCTTTGTTTTGCACAATTAAGACACAGAAAAGTGCGCCAACATCATGGAAAACATCTAGGTGGGGAAGTCACACAGTCTCCTGCGAGGAAAGGAAGGCACACGATCCGCTTGAAATCTGGGAATTTCGTCGTCAGCGTGCTCCGCAGGTGGGGCTCTGGGGAGCAGGTGAGAGTGAACTGGGGGATGTGCCCGGCAGCTCCGGTTCCAGAGCACGCCCCCTCCAGGTGCCCGAGCAGCTGTTAGGCAGGCAGGGGTTTTCTGCTGGGTTTAGAAGCAATAAAGCTCGTGAGCAGCAGTCACCCCGCAGGACATCTGCCCACGGCAGCACCACAGGGTGGCTGGCTTCCCAGGAGTGGGAGCCCAGGACTCCAGCAGTGAGATCTCAAGGAAGCAGGTGCTCCCTGTGCTCACAAAGGGGAGTGGCCCTCGGCCAGGTGACCTGGTGTGAGGAGCAGGACATCCAGCATTCGTCTAAGATCCTAGCCCGTCCTCAGCCTGGATGCATGTGACACCCCAAGGTCACCAAGGTTGGGGGCTGGCTCCGTGAGCCTCCTGAAACTCCCTGTGGAGCACTTGGCACAGCATTCTCACAGGGAGAAGAAACGGAAGAAGATGGTAGTTTAAACAAAGCAGAATGGCCTAGACCACTGGGATCCTGGAGCCCACAGTTGGGAGAGAGAACTGGTTCGGATGAAGGACCGCAGGCCTTTACGAGAAAGGAGAACCTGGAAGAAGACTTCAAAGAAGAGAAGAAGATTGAATGACTCAGGGAGTCTCCATCCCCTCTTCCTCAAATGGATGGGCAGCCATTCCCGGATGAGGCAGGACCACTTACTATAAGGTAGGGTGCCTTGGGGTCAAAGGTGAAGGTGTGGGGCAGAAAGAGTGGGTGGAGGGGCGCCATCCGGGTGAGGGGGGAGAGAGCAGGGAAAGCTGTGTATACAGGAACTAGGACTGGAAGGTAAGGTTTGCGTCACTGAGGAAGAGCTGTGGGGTAGCCAAGAACGAGGTCAACAGCAGGCTAGGGGCAAGTCCGCCGGGAAAGCCTAAAGCACAAGCAAATCCCCCAGGGGCTGTGTACCCGGGAGGAGGAAGCCAGTCCAGGGAGAAGGCTGTGGACGGGGAGCCTGAGCCTACAGGACTCAGGGTATCCCAACTGAAGTTTCCAGTAAGACCTAGGGAAAAATAACAACCATGTAGCCGGAGCAGCGACAAGCTGTAGAATCTTGCTTTCATCGTGGTCAGCGAGGAAAAAGCAAAGAGGTGTAGCATGGTCTGGGAGATAAATGAAGATAGAATTAGAATGAGCGAAGCTGGCCAAGCGTTGGCCTGTGTGCCTGTCGGTCATTCCGGCCCTCACGTCCTAAAGAAACCCAGGAAAGTCGCTTTGTCACCTAAATTACTAATTGGGTACGTGTTACGCAAATAGTTTCCTGAAGAATCAAGAGAACCTCTGCCTCAGAGTTGTGGTCTGAAAGAGAAATCCTAGCCGCTTTCAGAGGGGAACTGTGGGGCCACTCTGAGGTCACGTGTTCCAGACGGGGCAGCTGCAGCACAGGAGCACCGCTCAGGCTGCTTTGAAACTTAAAGGAGCAAAAGGCAAACCCGTATTTCAGGGCGTTTTAACCTGTTTTGTGTGTGTCTGTGCCATGGACCCCTTTGTCAGTTTAGTGAAGCCTACAGACTTTTTCTTAGAAATGTTTTTAAACGGATAAAATAGAATACTAGATTAAAATTTGTACTCAATACAGTAATTAAAATATAAAAATCATGATAATTTAATATCCATGCACTTTATTAATCCATTATTAATAATAAGAGACAGGGGAAGTGTTAATAACCACCATACATTTGAAGTAGTGATGAGTAAAAAGGGATATTCTGTTCTAGGTGCAACAACTGTAACTTGATGTGAAAATACCTTTGATTTCTGTTGGTGATCACAGCACCATAATAGCCAATAATAATGTGATTTATTTCTTGAAGAAAGTGCTAAGTTTAAAGAAAATAAAGATGTAATTTTTCCCATCTGAATTCACAGATTCCCTCAAATTCTATCCAAGGATTCTTTGGGGATGCTGGACCTAGGTTAAAAACCTCTCTTTATTGTACAAAGCCATGGAGATTTGGGGGTTTGTGTGTTCAAAGAGCAGCCAGCCTTAATTATCTTAACATGTTTGTTGTGTTAAGATAGAACGTATTTCTCTCTTTCTCTGCTTTGGTTTGGAAAGGGGCACCCTGCCCAGACCATGTCCTAACGCCCAGAACTGTGAACACATTACCTTACATGGCAAAAGAGACTTTGCAGATGTGATTAAATTAGGATTTTGAGATGAGAGATTATTCTGGATTATCCAGGTAGGCGCAAAGTTATCACAAGGGTCTTAATAAGGAAGAGACAGGAGGGTCGAAGACACAGCAGGAGGAGATGGGATGACCAAAGCAAGAGGGTGGAGTGATTCAGCCCTGAGCCAAGAATGCACGTGGCTTCTAGAAGCTAAAAAAGGCAAGGGAAGGGCTTCTCCCCTGAAGCCTCCAGGAGGAACTCAACTCTGCCGATACTTCGATGGTGAACTGACCTGTAGGAACAAGATTGAGTTGTCTGAAGCCACTGTGTTTGTGGTAATTTGTTACAACAGCAACAGGAAGCGAGAATGCTCCCATCATTCCACTTTAAAAACGGTTTTGTCGGGGTACACTGACACGCAGGGAAGTGCATAGGTCTTACTCGCAGAGCTCACTTTTACAAATCATACTTGGTGTGACTCCCCCCAGACCAAGACCTGGAACGTTCCAGCACCCAGAAGTCTCCCTCGTGGCCCCTCTTGGACCTCTGTCCCCTTAGGTCAGTGTTCCCTTACCTGCTTTAGGACTTCGTATAAATGAAATCACACCCTGTGTCCTAGTTTGTGTCTGGCTTCTTTCACTCAGCATTGTGTCTGCGAGCTTCCTCCATGTTGCTGCTTGTCATTGTTCTATGTTCAGTTTAGTCCTTTATCAATTTGGTAGCAAATTCTTACAATAATGCCAAAAATAAAAAATTTTTAAAAAGAGGTGGAAATAAGGACACCATCCTATATTTTCCCCAGTTTTATGGCTTCTCTTAAATCGCCTGGAGCACACAAACCTCGTCCTTGCTCCCGCTTCCAGCGCCGCTGCTCAGTATCCTGGATGGGACGTCGTGAGGACGACGCGGGCTTCTCTGCTTCCAGAATCCCAGCGCTCCGGGAGGTGTCAGCAACATCTGTGCAGCGCAACCTGTGCGCGGCTCCTGGTTTTCCAAGGGAGAACCATCCTCCTGACACCATTTCCTGAGCTTTTTCCGGCAAAGGTTCTGTTCAGCACCAGAGTCCCGGGGCCCTCTTCTCCATCTTCTTCCTGTCCCCACACACAGATCTTTTGCTTAGAACTGCCCTCCACTCTGTTCCCTTGCTCCCCCGGCCCCCGACAAAGCCACTGCCTCCCCGCTTTCCTCTGGACTGAACTGCTCTTTATTTCTGCATTTCCACCCACCTCATCCTCTGAGTTCCCCACAGATTTAGCCACATTTTCTTAAGGGGGCACAGTCACCCTGGCCCTGTCAAGGCTCCCCTGGCGTCTGTGCTCCCTGAAAGCCTCGTGGAGAGGAAGTCTCCGTGGCCGACCTGCCCCCTGGCCCTCTGTCCTTCCCAGGGCCAGGGAACCACAGCCTTGGGTTTCCTCTTGCTGGGAGATGGGGTGGGGGGAGCAGCCCAGAGAGGCCGGGGCGGGGGCCATACACAGGTGGGACGGAGGGAGAAGAAACTTTCAGGGGCCGTGGGCCTGGGCTCTGAGTCCAGGATGCAGTGCTCTTGCCAGACTTCCAATCACTGTTGGAATGGGTCGGTCTTTCCAGACCAAAGCAGATCCATAAAATGTGTTAAGATAATTAAGGCTGGCTGCTCTTGAAACACAAAAACGCCCAAGTCTCCATGGCTTTATACAATAAACAGGGGTTCTTATCCTAGGTCCAGCGTCCCCAAAGCGTCTGCAGTTGGCACACTCACTCGTGGGCAATTTTTTTTTTTAAGATTAAAATATCTTATTTATTACTAATGAAACGGATTGCAGAATGAGGCCTTAGATCTGCAGCCAAGAGAGATCTCCGATATTCCTCACGCCCTCCTTTAACTGAACTTATTACCCCAAACTTCCAACCTGCTCCCTCATTCCTAAAACCCAGGTTGCAATTCATTTTCACACAAGGACTAACACAATAAGGGGACCGAAGAAGAGAGAATGCAAGGGGGTGGGGGCATTTATAAGTTCTATTTAGGGGACAAAGGGAGTAGAACAGAGAGAAGAAAGAAATTCTGCCTGTGGAAATGCTTTCCCTGCTCTAAAAAGTCACCACACACAAAGACACAGACAGAGTCCCTGCAAGACAGTCTGAAGAATTTTGTTTTGAAAGCTGTTCCCTGCCCCAGGTCAACTGGAAGGAAAGAAGCAGGGGAGGGCTGCAGGATGCAGCGCCCACCACCTACTCCTGTGCCCTTTCCCTCCAGGAAGTTCAGGTGCCTCAGCCTCATCCAAGGTTTAAATAATAAACATTCGTTATCCTTGCCTTCATTAGTTAAATTTTTTGAAAAGGAAAATAAGCTAAACAAAGCAAAGCAGTCTACACATGAAAACCTCTCTGCCTCGGGCTGGAGAGGTGCGGAAGGAAAGGCCACCTACAATTTATTTTTATAAACATCATAATAAATAACACGAATTTCAATCAACGGCTATAAATAACGTCTGATGTTTTCACTAAAGATTTACTCAGGCCCTAAAGTGACGCTGCCGGTCCTCCCCTGCTGGCCCGCGGTCCAGGCTCATTGTCAGAAGTGTTTCTGTGTCTTGCTCAGGGCGGGGTTGCACGCCAGCCCCTCTCTCACTCAGTTCTGCCTCTCCCACGCAGGGCCACCCCTCCCGGGGCCTTCTTTGGGACCTTCCCCTCCGCGGGAGGACACCTGATGGAGAGGCGGATGGGTTACCGGTCTCCTTCCTGAGCGACGCAGGCCTGGGCCTCACAGATGTTCTCCCTGGGTTTGTTTGGATAGCTTGTTTTAAAAACAGTCCTATCCACCAACTGTTCAGATAATAATATTCCAAGTGGCAAGCAACTGTGATTATTTTAGTTTCTGTTTACTCTGACGAGCACGGCTCAGACGGAAAATATGGGCCGGGTAAGTCCCCTTTCTTGCTCTTCTGATTATTGCCCAGATTGGCCAGAAGGAAGTCTCATTTTCAGCTGTCCTCACCTGGGAGCCCTGTGCTCCCCAGGGAGAAGGTGAGGGGAAAGACTCAGATGGAAGCAAGGCAGTGCGGGCATTGCGGGAATAGAGAGCCCCTACTCAGAGTCACCCGGATTTAGTCTTGCTTCTGCATTGATGCAGGGGGAGCTTGATCTGGGGGGTGAGCTGGTACTTTGAACTGACACTCCTCCAACGCCCCCAGCCATCCAGACCTACAATCGCATTTCCTGTGTGCCCACCCAGGCTAGGCATCGCTGCTGTCTTCCGTTAAGTGTGCCAAAGGCACCCCCTGCACCTCCAGTTACCCAGACCAGGCCTGCTGTCCCCCATGAAACTCCTCTCCCTTGACCTCTGAAGTTGGCGGTTTGCCAAGCCTGACTGATTTTCCTGAGACATTGTTCTTTTGCATCTATTTCTTGTTCTCCATCTCTAGCGCTTCCAACCACAGTTGGTCCCATCACCTGTCTCTGTCCCTGTGGCAGTGACTTTCTAGCATTGTCCCACCCTTCTCCCCCACCACTCCTTCTGTTGCGCCCTCCCCTCTGCTGGCTAGAGCTTCATCTGTTGTCTCTTACCTGCTAAAAACGCCTATCGACTCCCCACTGCGTGAGTGAAGTCACAGTGCCCTGCCTGGTATCCTCCGGGCCCTGCTGGGCCCTCCACACTCTGGTTCCCACCTGTCTTTCCTCCTGATCTCTCTCTCCTGCTCCATATGGATTTCTCCCACTGTCCAATCCAGCTCACCATTTTCTGAGCACATCTGTGCTTTCCAGCTGGGTCGCCATGTGGCTGATTCCAGAGGATGCCCCTTCCTTGACAAACTTTGTGAGTGCACTTTCTGGAGTTGCAGCCAGTGCAGCCAGCAGGCCTCTGGGCCTTTGCACATACTGCTTCCTCATTCTGAAGTATCGTCCTCTCCTGGCTTCTTTGTCAAACAATACTACTCTTCAAATGCTACTCCATTCATGAAGCCTGTGATGATCACCTTTGCTGGAAAGGGTAGCTCTTGCTTGTAAATCTCTGAAAAAAAAACTGTGCCTGAAATATTTACAATTTTCTTTGTATGTATTGTCAGATTTTGTTAGAACACAAACCTCCTTAAGGATAAATATCATGAATTACTTTTCTGTATATAAGTTACTGTGCCTACCACTGGGGGTGACACATAGTAAGAGCTCAGTAAATTTGGGGCGGGGGGAGCGAATGAAAGAATGAATGATTACGTTGGGCTTGGGCCTGCCACATTTCACTGTCACCGTCTGGTTGCATATGAATCCAGGTACTTCGACCAGGTCCCACTAGATAGCAGTGAAGGGCTGATTGGAGGCCGAGGGCCGGTCCCCCCGTCATCCAGACCCACATGCTGGTGAGTCTGGGATTCTCAGGTCTGCAAGTCCCCAGCAGATCCAGTGCTGTGCAAACCACAGCTCAGAGCCCTGAACCCCAGGATATGTTTCTAGATCAAGAGGAGTTGGGGTGAGAGGGAGGCGGGGGTGGGAGGGTGCAGAGCTGTGGGTGAGGTTGCTTGGGACCAGCCCCCACTTCAATGAGATCAGCTCTGCTGGTGTTTGTCTCACATCTTAAAGTCTGGTAGAACCCATATATAACCAGAAGCCCCCCATTTTTAATGAAAAACAAAAACAAACCATAGATATAGTTTAGCTAGGTAGAAATCCAAAACTCTTAAGAGAAATGCCTGTCTAAATTTATTTGTAAGGACTCGAAAGCACTCTCCATAACATCCAGTCCAGAGCAATCACCACACTATCACAGGATGGTCCCCAACAGAGCCATCAGGTCCAAATGTCCACAGGTCCAGGGAGAGAGCAGGAGGGTGGGAGTTCACATGCCAGGTTTTAGCTCCAGCTCCCCCGTGAACAAGCCTTGTAACTTATGCCAAGTCCTTTCACCTCTCTAGACTCTGCATCTCATTTAGAAGTGCTGCCCAGTGGCCTGAGTGGGGAAAGCAGGGTGGCAGTGCAGTGGTTCAGGGTGCCCCAGTGAGCCTGGTCCCTGGCAGGGATCCCCTGGGAGAGGTGACCTGCAAGGCCAGAGCCAGGGGTCCCCGTCCTGGTCTCAGCTGGAGCTTGTTTATCTGTAAGGCCCTCTCCAGCTCTGACACATCTGAGAGACTTTGACTCAGCTGGCAGCCTGTGGACTGGCTGCTGGGGCTGGGTGGGGCGGGGGGAAGGCAGGGGGGGGGGTGCTGCCTGCACATTTATTCTGGGTTTGGATATTTAAAGAGCCTGGCGAGCTATGCGACATTTCGGAAGTGCTTGGGGAGGGAGGGGCAACAGACGGGGCTTTTCTTTAAACACTTATAGATATCCTGTCCTGATCTCTTGGTCCACAAAGAGTAATTTTCTTCCCCTAAGAATTTGACGTGGGTTCTGCCCATTGTGTCTGCCTGGCTGGCCCCCGCTAGGCAGCCGGGCAGGAAGCAGGTGGCCCGAGGTGGGACACGTGCCCAGCCCCCACCCCAGCCTTCTGTGAGTCCCCATCCAAGTGCCACCCTGCTCCCTGAAAGGAAAGCCTGGCAGTGGCCCCCTAGGCAGCTGGGAGGGAAGCGGAGCTGTGATCTGATTCTGCTGGGTCACCTGGGCGTGGGGCTGACCCTGCTCTTGGGGTGACAAGATGCAGATCTCTGAGCTCTCTGAGGTCTTGGCATAGGTGGCAGTCGCCTGGCCCTTGGGGACGTGGGCCAGTACAGGCTTCCTCTTCCATGCTTGCTGTTTTCACTGGCTCAGGAAACTCCAACTGTAAGCTGGGACTTTGTTTTCAAAACCCTGCGTCATTTTTACTATTTGAATGGCCACTTCGGGCTGCTTTTACAGAGGCGGTTCTTTTGTCATTTTTCTCACTCAGGATGTTGTTTCCAATCGATTTCCTCACAGACTCTCTGCTCCTTTGTTTTCTTCTCCAAATGCACATGGAGAAATCTTCCAGGATTGAGACAAAGTGAGAGAATTGGATCTGTGGTGCTGTGAGTGGGCGCAGTTTAATTTTTTCTCTTACGACATTCATGTTTTCCTTTCTGCTTACAGAGGTCATTTTGTCCACATGCATGTTATAGTACATTTGAGAAATACAGGTGACATAAATATAGGTGATATAGGATGAAAATTAGCATCACTTATAGTTCCACTGGCCAGAGATCTTTCTCTAGCATTCTGATATATTCTTTTTTTAATTGTGCTCATACTGCAAGTATGTCAAGGAACCAGATATTCACACCCAACACTGAATCATTAACATTGCCCCAAGCCCAGGGATGTTTCATAGGCACAGTTTCTAAGCCCCTGAAGCTCATCTTTTGCTGTCTTTGGCCACCAGCAAAGCAGCATCCAAGATATTTGCCTGTGTTAAGGAGGACAGCAAGACGGGAAAACTGTCGCATGATCCAAATCTATATGTAACGCCTAATGGGTGGGATTGTGGATGATTTTATTTTCTTCTTTCTCTTCTATAGCTCCACATCTTTCTGTAATAAACCCTGGAGAAGAGGCAGAGTGAAGTCATGATTAGAAAGAAGTGCAGGCTTGGGCCGCAGGCGGCCGGATGCAGCCCTGAGTTCAAACCAGACCATTTGCTTAGTGCCCTCGTGCCTCAATTTCTTCATGTCTATAGCATGGGCGACAGTGCTACCTACCTCACAGGTAAGTTTCGAAGATTAGGTGTAGGTGAAGTGATGGATAAGAAGCCTAATAAATGCCTAGTATACGGTAACCATCGTGACTTTACTTTATAGTTATAACCATAAAAATTTTTCAACTTGTGGACTTTGTGGGCAGAACAGTGACCCCTCGAAATTCATCTGTTGAAGTCTTAACTCCCCAAACCCCAAAATGTGAAAGTATTTGGGGATAGGGTCTTTCAAAGGGTAATTCAGTTAAAATGGGGTCACGGCGGTAGACTCTAATCCTGTAAGACTGGTGTCCCCATAGGAAGAGCTGATTAGGATAGACACGCACGGAGGGAGGACCATGTGAACACACAAGGAGAAGAGCCACCTACAAGCCAAGGAGAGAGGCCTCAGGAGATACCCGCCTGACACCCCGATCTCAGACTTCCAGCCCTCAGAACTGTGAGAAAATGAATTCGGTTGTTTAAGCCCCTCAGCCTGTGGACCTTTGTTATGGCAGCCCTAGCAAACCGATACAGTTCCGAAATAAGAATGTCGCTGTCACTGTTCATAGCTAAAGCTCCGCCCTGAATTTCTGATAATCTAAGAGTAGTCCTGGGAGACCTAAGAGACATTGAATGTATCTTGTAGAAGTAGAA
The DNA here is from genome assembly GCA_004027375.1 of Macroglossus sobrinus. NCBI lineage: Eukaryota > Metazoa > Chordata > Mammalia > Chiroptera > Pteropodidae > Macroglossus > Macroglossus sobrinus. Next base: position 264,269 of record PVKZ01001910.1, on the reverse strand, counting down.
AACAGCTCCTGCCCTGGGCCGAGCAGAACGGGCACTGGGCTCCTTGCCTCCACCCTCATCTTCCCAGGGTGCCCAGTGTCCTGCTGATGTCCTCAGAGGCCCCCACAGTTGCCCTTACCAGGACTCTTTCTCCCCACTGAGCAGCCAAGGCTCTCGACTCCATTTGGAGGGAATTATCTTCTTCCTTGTCAGGAGCCTTGGCCAGCCATTTTCCCATACAGGATGCCCTCCCTTCTGAAGGTGTGTCTCCACTTAAATAAAGTTTTTTATTTGATACAACATTACTATTTAATATTCAGTACACATTCAGATTTTACTAATGTCCAGTAATGTTTGTGAGCAGTTAAATTTTCCAGTTCAAGATCCAATCCAGGGTTATGCATTGTATTTAATTGTCAGGTCTCTTTTTACAAAAATACTAAATTTATTGGGGTAACATTGGTTAACATTACATAAATTTTAGTGTGCAACTTTATAATCCAACATCTGTCTACTCTACGGTGTGCTCACCACCCAAAGTCTAGTCTCCTTCTGTCACCTTGTATTTGACCTCTTTTACCCTCTTCATCCTTCCCAACCTTCCTCTTCCCTCTGGTAACCACCATTCTGTTGTCTGTACGGGTTTGTTTTTTCATTTGTTTGTTTGTTTTGTTTCTTAATTGATTGTTTTTGTTTTTATATCCCACATATGAATGAAATCATATGGTTCTTATCTTTTTCTGTCTGACTTATTTCACTTAGTGTGATATTCTCTAGATCTATCTATGTTGTCACTAATGACAATATTTCATTCTTTTTGTGGCTGAGTAGTATTCCATCATATGTATGTACCACTTCTATTGAAGGATACTTGGGTTGTTAACACGTCTTGGCTATTGTAAATAATGTTACAATAAACATAGTAGTACATATATCTTTCAAATAAGTTTCCAAAATTTTCAAGTAGATACCCAAGAGTAGTATTGCAGGGTCATGTGGTAGTGTTATTCTTAATTTATCGAGGAACCTCCATACTGTTTTCCATCATGGCTGCACCAATTTACATTCTTATCAGCAGTGTACAAAGGTTTTCTTTTCTCCACAACCTCTCCAACACTTGTCATTTCTTGTCTTATTGATAATAGCCATTCTGACAGGTGTGAGGTGGTATCTTGTAGTAGTTTAGATTTGCATTTTCCTTAAAACTAGTAACATCGAGCATTGTTTTCATATGTCTCTTTGCCATCTATATGTCTTCCTTGGAAAACTGTCTATTTAGGTCTTCTGCCCATTTTTTAATTAGATTTTTTTCTCCTTGAATATATTTTGGAAACTAGCCACTTACCAGAGGTATTGTTTTCTCTCATTTGGTTGGTTGCCTTTTTGTTTTGTCAGTGGTTCCTTCTGCTGTGCAGAAGCCTTTTACTTTGATGTAGTCTTATCCCTTTACTTTCGCTTCTATGAAGTGTTTTTTTTTAACCCTTTAAATGCCATCAGGAGAATGTGTTCATGAATGCTCCACTTGGATCACCAACATCATGGTCTCTTAGGGTAGGATTTTTTTTCTGTTTGTTTATTTGTTTGTTTATTTGTTTTTTAAAATTTTGTGTAGTAAGAACACAACATGGGATCTACCCTCTTAACAAAAGTTTAAACATATAATACTTCATCACTGACCATCCATAGTGTTGTACAGCAGATCTCTAGAGCTTATTCATCTTGCTTGACTAAAACTTTATGCCTGTTGATTAGCAACTCCCTCTTTCTCCCTTTCCAGTCCCTGACAGCTACCATTCTGCTCTTTGATCTTATGAATTTGACTTTTCAAATTTTAGATACTCATATAAATAGAATCACGTCTTTCTGTGCCTGGCTTGTTTCACTTACATAATGTCGTCAAGGTTCATCCAAGTTGTCCCATATTGCAGACTTTCTTTCTTTCCTGTTGCATGTGTAGACATACAACAATAGGGCTCTGTTGTGTGTGTATAGACCACTTTTCTTTACCATTCACTTGATGATGGACATTTAGGTTAGTACCACATCTGCTATTGTGAATAATGCTCTAATGAATACAGGAGAGCTAATGTCTCTTCGAGATCCTGATTTCAATTCTTTTGGATAAATATGCAGAAGCAGGATTGCAGGAGAGGATTTTGAAAACGTGGAGAGGAAATTGCTGAAGGACATGCGTGCAGTGCTTCCTCAGCTTACAGACACGCAGCCAGCCTTCCACTGAGGGTACAGGAAAAGTGGTTGTTGGGTAAAGATGTTTTTCGTCTTTACACACCGGGGGCCAGTGCTTTCTCCTTAGCCAGGCAGTTACCTGGTACACCTTGTCCTCTAGGTCAGCCCCTTGTCATCCTTATTTCCTCAGGAGACAGTCTTATAAATCTGGCTAATAACTCCTATTTCATTTCCCCAAACTCCATTAGAGGGAAATTATAATGAAGCTTAAACACTCACAGGTTATTCATGAGAAAGACCTTTGACTTTTAAAAAATGCATTTTAGATGGCTGGATGAATCTAGTGGCACATTACAACGCGCCCTGCTGAAGTCTGCAGGAGATTCCTGGCACTCTGCATTGTGCATCACACAATGCTGCCAAGGAGCATGAATTATCTTTACAGGAAGAGGCAGAAATTAATATGTCAAATGGAAAAGACCCACTGGCAGTACCTGATGAAAGCTCAGGACCCTTGCTCCTTGTCGAGGTTCTGCAAGGTTGGAGTCATAATCACACAGCTCCAGAGCAAGCACCCTGAGCAGGCTCCCCTCCGAGAAGGACACAGGGCAGAGCAGCAGAGAACTGACCTCCCCATCTGGCCCTGCTCACCCACAGGGGTTGGAGCAGGAATATTCACAGCCTTGGAAAGAGGCACTTACCTCGATGCTTAATTTATGTCGGGCACATTGAAAGAAAATGCTGATTTCATTCCTTTTATTACATCCCTGGCACAGTAAGTTAATTAAAAATAACTGTGACTGCTGCTTTGTGCTCATTTAAGAGGTTGATTTGTAATGTAAATATATTCATTTGTATGGTACATACGTCAATATAAAAGTAGAAATAATGTTGATGGTATCTATCACTAAATGAGCTCCAGACCCTGGGGAAGGAGATATACACAGATTATTTATAATCCTGCAAGCCAACATTATTCAGTTCATTTTGTTGATGAAGAAATTGAGGTTCAGAGTAGGTAGCAGCTTGCCCAAGGTCACACAGTTGATATGTAGTGCATGGGATTTGACCCAGATTATAAGATAGTGTTTGTGGCAAGGTGAACTGGAACTTGTCTCCATACCCTGCCCCAACCCCACCATATGTCTCCACCTATTTTCCACCATGGTCAAGGGAGAAACTTGGGCATTAGAGAGAAACAACACTGACAAACATTGTTCATTGTTGCTATGTAGCATGAGAAAGCTGAGGATGGAAATCCGGAACAGACTGCATGCTGCCTACAAAAAATGTAATTTTAATAAGACACAAATAGATTAAAAATAAATGGATGAAAAAGGATATACTATGCTAATTACTAGCCAAATGAAATCTAGAGAGAGAGTATTAATATCAGACAAAGTAGATAACAGAGCAAACAATATTTCTAGTGATGTAAAAATGTCCTTTTGTAATAATAAAGGGGTCAGTTAATCAAGAGGACATAGCAATTTTCAATGTTTATGCGCCGAATAACAGACCTTCAAAATACATAAAGTAAAAACTGATAGAACTGCAAAAAGAAATAGACAAATCTGTAATTATAGTCAGAAATTTCAATACCACTCTCTCGCCAATTAACAGAATAGGTGGGCAGAAGGTTAGTGAGGATACAGAAGACTTGGACAACACTATTAACCAATTTGACCTGAATGACATTTATAGATCACTTCACTCAACAACAGCACAATACACATTCTTTGCAAGTTCACATGGAAGACTTACCAAAATACATCATATCCTGGTCCATAAAACAAGTCTCAATACATTTAAAAGATTCAAGTTATATAAAGTATGTTCTCTGACCATAGTAGAAGTAAATTACAAATAACATACAGATCTTTGGGAAATCTCCAAATAATTGTAAATCGAATAACACATTTATAACTAACCAATGAGTCGAAGAAGAAATTATGATGATCTCAATAGCCATAAAAAAAGCATTTAACAAAATCCAACATTTGTTCCTGATTTAAAAGCGAAACAAACATATAAGAAAGTAGTAGAAGGAAACTCTCAATCTAATAATAGGCATCTACAAAAATGTGTAACTAACATCATAATTTATGGTGAAAGATCAAATCTTTTTTCTCCTCTAAGATCAGAAATAAGACACAGATGTCTGCTCTCACAACTTCTATTCGACATTGTACTGGAAGTTCTAACCTGAGAAATTAAAAAGATAAAGAGATAAAAGATATTCAGATTAGAAAGTGAGAAGCAAAGCTGTTTTTAAATTGTAGATCATAAATATGATCATTTATGATCAACACAACAATTAATAATTAATTCTAGCAAACCTTCAGGATACAATGTCAGTATACAAAAATCAATTTTATTATTATATCCCAGCATTAAACAATCAGAAATTGGAATTAAGAATAAAAGTAGCATCGAAAATATGAAATAGGAATAAATTTGACAAAAGATATGCAAGATCCATACACTGCAAACCACAAAACATTGCTGACAGAAATTAAAGAAAAGCTGAATAATAAATCTATACCTTGTTATGGGTCAGTACACTTATTGTTAAGATGCCAGTTCTCTCTAAATTGATCAATCTATAGATTTAGTGCAATCCCTACCAATCCCAATAGTTTTTATGTTGTAATCATCTGTTGATTCTAAAACTCATATGAGGATGCAAAGAATTTAGAATAGCCAAATAACTTGGAAAAAAGAACACTACTGATTTCAAGATGCTAACATCAGTACTTCAAGCTCTTTCTTGCAAAGCTATCTGTTTTTAAGAGCAAAGCCTTGTCCACTCTTGCCCAGAACTCTTCTTGTTGGCCCCAGGATGAGGACTGAGATTGCAGGGAGGGTGTTTCCCTGCAGGAAGATCTGGGGGGAACGGATAGGTGTGGGACAGCAGAAAACAACACCCATCCACTGCAGGGGGGCCACTAGAACTAATAAGATTCACACCGAGTCACTGTCATTTTCTCTGGAAACTCCCAATACAACAAATGTGGATATGCTGGGCAAGTTATGAACCTTGGGGCCATTGGGCAAGGAGATAAGCCCTTGATGAAGACGTAAGAATTTGAGATGTCTTCCCTTATGAGACACAGGGACACTCCAAGTGAGCAACACCTCCACCTTTGTCCCTCTCCCAGTGATGTTACCTTTAGAATTGTTCCCACCATTGAGTGAAGAATTTCTTACCTGGGATACAGCCCAGGGTTTTGGCCTGGCAGAGATTGACAGGACCAGGCAGCCTGAGGAAGGTGGGGGGTGGGGGGGGCGGGGCAGCTGCTCCTCCCTCCTTTTGATCTAAGCCCCTCCAATGGAGAAAGGTAGAAAAGCTGGCCATCAGAGAGAAACCAGGAACCCTGGGGTGCCAGAGAAAGTCTAGGAAGGAGAGAAAGAAAGAGCATGAGAGAAAGAAAAAATAAGATCCAGTCCTCAGATTACGCTGTGGATTAGAGCAGCCAGCCTTTGGTAGCAGAAAGGGCTACTGCCTGAGCAGTACTGGGTGACACACAACAAAAAAGTACCACGCAATTTCTCTCAGGGGTATCTCCTCTTAGAGCCCACAGACCCAAATTTGGCCACAGGGCTCCTTTACCCTAGCTGGCCGGCCAGGTCCGTATATCCAGGGAAAATGTGCCCCGTTATTAGAAATTTCCAAGTGCTGCAGGGTCTGGGGAAAGCAGGTAGGAGGCCTCAAACAGACCAAGACACTCCAGTCTCATCGCTTGCCCCAAACTGTCATCTTCTTAGTCATACACAAACATTTATTCTTGTCCTCTGGCCTCCAGAAAGACATTCCCAGGACACTGGAGTGGTAATAAAACTGCAAAACGTACTTCATGCTTATCCGTGCTGCACAAACATTAACTCTGTGAATGCTCACAACATTCCATGAGGCATTCACAGTTATTTTTCCCATGTAACAGTTGAAGAAACTGAAACCGGACATGTTATGTAACTTACCCAGGACCCCACAACAAGTGGGAGTTGAAGCTGATGTTTGGATTCAGACAGTCTGGCTGTGGAGCCCACGTTCGCAGCTACTGTGTTCCCTCAGAACGTATCATTCCAGTGTCAGGACATTGTGGACTCTCCTGTCGTAAACACCACTGCATGTGACACAGCACATCTAGCTCAGCCTTCCTGCCCTCTGTTCTCCCTCCACGTGAGACAAGCAGCAAGCCTGCATGTCTGTCTTGCACTCCTTTCCATCCAGCTCCATCTTGCTTGAAAACAGCTGCTTAGAGAACATAGATGGTGCTGTAAGAAAATCAGGTAATACACAGGCTCAACGCAATCTGAGTCCTAAAAAATGAGACCGTTTTCCAAAGAAAATAACTACACCATGCTATAAACACATACACTCAATTCACCGTACTAAAGAGAAACTCCTGTTTCTTGATCTTTTTCAAATTACTTAATTACATTCAGGTTTCTCGACAGGTTCTTATTTTACTGCTATCTATTGGCCCACAGCGGTGACTTTTTTTCCCAGAAAAAAGGAACTTTTTATCTCAAGATAACTTGATATCTTCTTAGAAGATTGAAACTACTAGAACTTTTAAAATGATGGTTTCTCTAACTGCCAAATCCATAGTGAGCAAATCTGTATATGAGGTGTGTATGTGTATGTGTATGTGTGTATGTGTGTGTGTACGTGTGGGGGGAGGGTGGTCCTCCAACACAGAGGAAGGCTGACCAAATATGAGAAACCAGGCAGCTATTCAGACTTTATCTCTCTCCTTTTAACTTTTATTTTGAAATAATTATAGATTCACAGGAAGTTGTGAAGATAGTAGAGGTCCTGAGTATCATTTATCCAGTTTCTCCCAAAGGTAACATCTTACCTAACAATAGAACAATATGAAAACCAGGAGATTGATGCTGGTGCAATTGTGGTATGTGTCAGTGCCATTCTATAAAATGCGTAACCATCACTGCAATCAAGGTCCGGAACTGCTCTGTTGCCCAGAGGTCTGTCTCCCTGAGCCCCCTCGCCATTCCTGTCCGCCTTGGCGACCACTAATCTGTTATCCATCTCTTTACCTTAATGTAATTATTGACCTGTTAGGGCCCAAGTCTGCCTTTAAAATTTTTGTTTTCTGTTTGTTACCTTTCTGTTTTCGTTTTTCTTACTGTTGGTTATGTGAACATTTTTCAGAATTCCATTTTGATTTCTCTAAAGTGTTTCTAAATGTTTCTCTTTGTATAAATGTTCTGGTGTTGCTCTAGGTATTGTATTATGCACACATAATTTATAGTAGCCTACTGCTATTGGCATTGTACCAGTTTGAATAAAGTGCCCACGCCTTACCTCTCTTTAATTTTTCTTACCCTCCCTGGTTTATAACATAATTCTTTTTTTCAATTATAGTTGACCTTCAATATTATTTTATACTAGTTTTAAGTATGCAGCATAATGGTTAGACAAAACTTATGTAATTACCGCAATAAGTCTAGTACCTACCTGGCACTGTACAAGTTATTTTAATATTATTGGCTGTATTCCCTGTCTTCTACTTCACATCACCATGACATTTCATAACTACCAATTTTCACCTCTTAATCCCTTCACCTTTTTTATCCAGCCTCCTAACCCCCTTCCTATCTGGCAACCTTCAGTTTGCTCTCTGAATCTGAGCCTGTTTTTGGTTTTGTTGTTTATTTTGTTTTTCAGATTCCACGCATAAGTGAGATCACGTGATATCTGTTTCTCTCTCTCTGACTTATTTCATTTAGCATAATACCCTCTAGGTCCATCTATGTTACTACAAATGATAAGATTTCATTAATTTTTATGGCTGAGTAGTATTCCGTTGTATATATGTACACTTCTTTATTCATTCATCTATTGGTGGGCGCTTAAGTTGCTTCCACATCTTGGCTATTATAAACCATGCTGCAGGGAACATAGGGTTGCACATATCTTTTCGAATTAGTTATGGATTTTTTCAGATAAATACCCAGAAGTGGAGTTGCTGGGTCATAAGGTAGTTCTATTTTTAATATTTTGAAGAACCTTCATACTGTTTTCCATAGTGGCTGTGCCAGTTTACAATCCCACCACAATGTGCGAGGGTTCCCTTTGCTTCACGTCCTCACCAACACTTGTTTTTTGATTTACAGATGATAGCCATTCTGACAGGTGTGAGGTGATATCTCATTGTGGTTTTAATTTGCATTTCTATGATGGTTAATGACCTTGAGCATCTTTTCACATGTCTGTTGGCCATCCATATGTCCTCCTTGGAGAAATATCTATTCGGGTCCTCTGTCTATTTTTTAATTGAATTGTTATTTTTTTTTGGTATTAAGTTATATGAGTTCTTTATAAATTTTGGATATTAACTACTTGTCAGACGTATCATTGGCAAATATCTTCTTACATTCTGTAAGTTGTCTTTTCATTTTATTGATGGTTTCCTTTGCTGTGTAAAATTTTTAGTTGATCTCGTTCCATTTTTTCTTTTGTTTCTCTTGCTCCAGGAGATATATCAGAAAAGATATTACTAAGAGCAATGTCAGAGAGTTTACTGCTTTTGTTTTCTTCTCGGTGTTTTATTAACTTAAATGTAAGACCAGATTACATTTAGTCTTTTTTTTTTTTTTAACATTTAAGTCTTTAATCCATTTTGAGTTTACTCTTATATATGTATAAGAAGGTGATATGGTTTAATTTTTCTGCATGTTATCTGTCCAGTTTTCCTAACACCATCATTGTCTTAAGTATTTCCTCTACATACATTCAGAATCACATCAGACAATGTTATAATTTTTGTTTCAACCAAAAACAATTTAGAAGACACAAGAGAAGTCTATTGTATTTATCTTATTTACAATCTTTCCATTGTTCTTTCTTCTTTCCAAATGTTCTTTTGCCATTTTCTTTCTGTTCAAGAAGTTCTTTTAGCTATTCGAGGATATGTCTGTAGGCCATAGATTCTTTTAGTTTGCCTTCATCTCAAAATATTCTGATGTCCTCTTTACTCATGGAGGATATTTTCACCAGATACAGAATTCTAGGTTGACAAGTTATTTTCTTTCAGCAGTTGGCAAATGTTGTGCCACTTCCTTCTTGCCTCCATGATTTCTAATAAGAAATCACTGTCATTCAAATTCTTTTTCTTCTAATGCTAAGGTATTGTCTCTCTCTTTCTACTTTCAATTTTTTTGTCTTTATTTTTCATAAGTTTTATCATGATGTGTCTTGGTGTGGTTTTCTTTGAGCTTTTTTCATTTGTGGTTCATTTAGCTTCTTGGATCTATAAGTTTATGTCTTTTGCTAAATTTTGGTAATTTCCAGCCATATTTCTTCTAAAGCTTTTTCAGCCCTCCTCCCCTATCCTTTCCTTCTGGGAGTCTGAGGACATGAATTTTAAATCTTGTATTATAGCCCTACAGGTCTCTGAGGATTTGTTAATTTTTATTCAGTCTATTTCTCACATGTTCAGACTGGATAATTTCTATTTTTCTATCTTCAAGTTTATTTATCCTTTCTTTTGTCTTCTTCTGTTCCTAAGCCCATCCACTAAGTTTTTATATTTTTGGTTATCATATTTTCAGTTTTAAAATTTCCAATTAGTGTTTCTTGACAGCTTCTATTTCTTGGCTGAGATTCTTTTTTATTTTTACTTGTGTTCGTAATTGCTTTTGGAACATTTTTATAATGCCTGCTTTAAATTTCTCATCAGATAATTCTAACATCTATATCATCATGATATTAGTGTCTATTAAATGTTTTTATTTATTTGTGATTTTCCTGGTTTTTGATGTGGCGAGTGATTTTTGTTTGTATCCTGGTCCTGGGTATTGTGTTATAAGATTCTGCATTTTTATTTGAATCTTATTTTTTAGAAAGCTTCCACTAACACTACGTGGGCCAGGGCAAGGCAGAGCTTTGGATGATGGTGAAAATTGCGGTTTCCCACCCCCACTTTCCTGTGACACTGGGGAGGGGGAGGAGGCACCTTGTTGCCACTGGGTATGGAAGTCCAGGGTCCCCACATGGTCTCCACTGGCACTGGGACAGGAGGTTTATAACTGCTGGATGTGACTAAAAGTCCCAGATCCCCATTGGATCTTCTCTGACACCACCCCAAGTGGTTAGGAGAGGGAAGGGTGCTTCATTATAGCCTAGTGAGGTGGAAATCAAAGGTTTTTGTACTGTCTTTGCTGGTGGGGTGGCAGTGTGACTGTGGTTTTTTCCTTGGTGTATGACTGGGAGTAGAGTTATTATTGTCTAAAAATTTTTTTGTATTGCTAGGTTGAAACTTTGCTTGGTCCTTTGCCAAAAGAGAGTGGGCTTTTCTTGGGTTTGTTTATATATTTTTTTTATCACTTATGTTTCCAGGTTGCCAGCTTCTCGAACACTCAATGTGAGATATAGATGGCAAAAGGAAAGACAGAGGACTCACTGCCATGTTGTTCCTTGTGTCCTAAGATCCCTGCCTTGTTTGCCTTCTCCACACCTTTCAAAGTCTCCTGATGTTTGAGATATAGATATGTAAATATATATATTTATTTTATAAATATTTAATATTTTAATAAATATTTAATAGATTTATTAATAATTATAAATAATTATATCCATAATTTAGAAATATAATTTATATTTATAATTCATAATCTATGAATAATTATATTTATTAATAAGTATAAATGTATAAATACAAATACATATCCATTCCAGGATTTTTATATATAGTTAACAGGAAGAACAGAAAGAAATGTGTCTACTCCATCTGGGTCCAGAGACCTGATCTTTTAAGGAAAGAAAGTATGAGAAGGGGGAGACAGAAAGTCTTATCATTCCTCTGTCCCACTACAGTGTGGGGACAGTTTGTATTGCAGCCAGGGAAACCATTGCCCCAGCATCCCCACTCAGCACTCAGGCATCTTTTAGAGAAAGCTGTGAGGATCTTAGAAATATAGAGCAGGACTGAAAAATGCAGAAGAAGGTGGGACTGTGGGGGCTTCCTGGGTCACCATGTCTCTCAGCGATATGGTCAACCATGCACAGAAATGGCCTGAGCCTGGTTCTTTGAATTCTGCAGGACAGAAAGACCGAGAAGTTACTGGTGATTAAAAAACACTTTGGTTTTTGATTCAGAATCCAACAACTTTTCCTTTGGTTGTCCACCAACAGCTCTTGTTGAGCCTTGTAAAGAGACATTGCCAACCTTCACTTCCTCAAAACCCACCTGGAGTCAGGGTGTTATCCTCACTGTTGGATTCCTCATTCTCTCAAGGAACCCTTTACTCTAAAATACAAGGAGAAGGATTAAGCTTGATGCTGCCAGTGCCCCAGAAGCAGCAGCAGCTCAGCGGACAGACCACCAAGATGGGAGCAGAGACTGTCTGCAAAGCAGTGGGCGCTAAGCCTTCAGCTCACATCATCACACATTTGACCCAATCAGTATGTTCCAAACTGCTCAGCCATTTTACTCACTACATTTTGTTTTAAGGGACTTTGAGTCATTTGCGAAAACAAATCCTCCTTCAAAAAGTGAAAATTTGCGATGAATACGTTTTTTAAAAAGTGTCCTACTGACCCTGGAAATTTTTCTAGAAGCAAAGTCATAGCACTGTTGCTGGAATGCGTGCTGTCCTCTAAGAGGATTTGCTTACTTGGGCGCCACTTCTGAAGGGCTTGTTTGCCAAAAACAACGAACAAAAACAATTACCATCCTTCAGACATAATCTTGCCACTACCTTCAGTGGGTCACGGGGCCTTCTGTGAGATTCTCTATTCTTATGACTTTCTGGAGAAAGGCCAGGCTTCAGGTTCAGATAAATCAAGGAAAGCACATTGTGTGCCCAGCAAGGTGGTGCTGATGAAAGCAAAACATAGGCATTGCCCTGCAAGGGTTTGTGAAAAACTCAATGACCAGTTTCACCTACGAATAAGTTCCCATTTCTTTTCAGTACAATTAATTACCAAGCACCTACAGGCTGAATTTAATAAGAAGTGTAGCATTTCTGCCAATGTTTTCTTTTCCAAACCTGCACTCATTTATTCATTCAACAAATATATACTGAACACTTATTTTGTGCCAGGCACTCTTCTAAGTGCTGGAGATATAGCACCAAAGAAAACAAAACAAAACAAAAACCCCTCCACCTTCATGTTGGCTTCTAGTGGGAGAGACATATGATAAGCTTAATAAATAAATAAAATATATAGTGTTTGAAGGTGACAAGTGCTCTGGAGACAAATGAAGCAGGGATGGAAAATAGGGAGTGTCTGTGGGTGGGGTTGCAATGTACAATAGTGTGGACGGGGGAAGTCTCATTGAGGAGGTGACATTTAAATAAGGAGCCATGTGCAGAGAAATAGAGGAGTTTGGCACTTTCCTTCTGGGGCCTCATCGATAACCAGAACTTCTCTTCTAGGTGCTCTCGCCCAAAGGTCAGGAGCTTGGGGTGGGGACTCATAAGACTCAGCAGGTGCCAAGTTTCCCCACTGCTGCCACACCTCCCAAATCATAGGTCCAAACCCTCCTTTAGGTATCTCCAGACATGTGGCTCTTTTCAGATAAGCAGAAAGAGCCCTCCTGTCCCAGGTCAGATCAGGCCAAGGTCAACCTTAAAAGTGGAAAGTTGGAATAGGTCAGGCACTCAGCCTTTCCCAGCATGTATTCCCTGGAATTCTGGCCCCACGAGTGTCTCCTCACAAAGCGGTGTGACGAGCTGAGGGGAGGCTTCATGCTCTGTTTCCTTCTGGGAGAGTCACAGTGCGTGTTGGTGCATTCAAAGCTCTGAGAAGTTCTGTAATAAAGAAACTTCCAGTCTATTTAAGTTAGCATTTCCTAGTCTTCACTGACCATAGAACTCTTTTTCTGTTGACAACCCACTTGGGAGCAAGGCCTTTAATAAGTGTCACTTACTCTCTTCCCTTATTTTTCTCTAGCCATAAACAGCATGGCAGGCCTTTCACATTGATGCTCCATGGGCTTCAATCAGTGCGGGATCCTTGAAAACACGAGGGCTTCAGTGAAGCACGTGGCAAGTCACTCAGAGACTCCAGATGTCACAACTCTACTCAGGTCAAATTGCCCCCAAAGATCCTGAGCAGCTCATAATTTCTCAGGAACTTGGAAGTCTCCATCTGCCACTTTCTCTCAGCTCTTCCTGTAGGCCCTTCAGAGGAAGGTGGGGTGAAGGGCAGCAATGCTAACCTGCAGGATCACAGCGAGGTCGCTTAACACGTGTTCGTGCACATAAAGTGCTCGGGACAATTTCTGGGATGTGGTCAGCTTCATATTCATTAGCATTTCTTGGCCTGAGGACATTTCTTAAAGACCGTGCTTTATTCATTATCATCAAATTACTATTATTAGATAATGTTAGCATGGACCAATTATTGTAACTTTTTTTTTTTTTTTGATATAAATGGTTGAATAGTCCAAATCAGCAAGGCATGAGGGCAGGATGTGTGCAAACTCTCTGTCTTTGTCTCTGTCTCTTTCACACACACACTCCACACTCTTACTCTGAATTCATTGATTCCCATTGATCTTTGTCTCAGGCCCAGGGGCCCAGTCACAGCCCCCCTGAGGTATAAACTCAAAAGATGAGAGAAAGAGAAAAAAAGAGGCTTTCTTTAGGGAAGAGAGATGGGAGGAAGGGGGTGGGGATTGCAAATACACAGGATCATTGTTCAGTGAAGGTTTCTACAGTTTTATAGGAACAACACAGAGAGCCCTGTGCCAGCCATTTCCACCAAGGGGAAGAAGCAGCCACGCTGGTCTCCATAAATCTCTCCAAGAGTGAGGTGTGTGCATCACGTGTTAGAGAATACAATAGGAGAAAAAAGATGTAAGCGAATGGGAAGGGCCTTACCCCTGGAGGTTAACGCTGGCCCGAGGGCAGCTGCTCCCTTTCTTCAGAGGAGAGGAAAAGGCAGGTTTTGATGTGCTCTCCGCACCCCCAGTCCCACCTCCCCGGCAAGAAGCAGACTGCTTTTCCCTGTAGAAGCAGGCCCAGGGTCTGAGGGAAGTAGCAAAGTGTGTGTTCTGCCTGTCGGCAGTTAAGGGACGTTTCTGGGAGAGTCTTCGTCTGCAGGCTCTGGGGAGCCTCGGCTTTGCTCCCATGCTTGCTCTTCTGGAGGAATGGTGGGGCGGGGTGCAGGAAGGCTGAGGAGACCAGGAACTTGGGGAACTGGGCTGCCGCGCCTTGCGGCGTCACGTGCGTGCCCTCAGGAAGGTGGACCATTTACCCGCTTTAGTGACAAATAAAAAGCCTTTCAAAAAATATGTGCCTCCACCTTCATCTTCACTAGGTAATGAATTAAAGATGACAAAGAAAAACAAACTTAAGTGGTGTGACTTTTTCCTGGGCAAGAGAGAAGTTTCGGTTGAAATTATTGTGCCCTGAAAATTTTCTCTTTCCAGTCGCCCTGCCCTGGGGCCACTACAGCAGCGTTGGATCCTCCTGAGGCCCAGTCCCAGCTCATCAATACCTGGCCACCCAGGCCTGGAAGTCTGGCAGACCTTTGTCACTGTGTCACTAAACCGAATGCAAAGCTGAGTCTCCTGTGAGCAGTCTGACGTCCCACAAACAGAAAAGGCACAGGTCCAGTTTAAAATGTCACCGTCTCTGTGCCCAGGCTGGGAAGGAGAGCGCTAGCTGAGGGGCAGACACAGAGCCAGGGAGGTTCGGGAAGTGATATGCTGCCTGCCGGGTGGCGGCTCTGCTCAGCAGTTTCCAGACACTTGTTGTGCTGGCCTAATTCACAGCCCAAACGCAGTGCTTGGTGCCCAGTTACCTCTGGAGGTGCCGTGTCCATGGGATCAGTGTCCGAGATCTCTAATTGCAGAGTGGGGGTGGGATGAGCTCTAAGGTAACCTCTAGACTGACTGCACTAAGGAGGGCTTGGAGAGGACCTCACACTTGGTCCACCCTCCATCCTGCCCCAGGCCGCTCTGGAACCCAGCCCCATGCCACACTGCCTCCTCCAGCAGAGCTGTCTGTCTGCCTTGCATGCTCCACCCTGATTTGTGTGTTGTTTGGTTCTGCTTGAAGAAATTGCCCTTTGCTGAGGCTGGCCTGCTGGCCCTTGGCTGCCTGGGGCGATTCGGCAGGCCTTGCCCCTCCTCCAGCCAGGCCCCGGGGCTCCACTTTGCTGGGCTCTGGTCACAGCAGCTGCATCTCAAGTCAGGGTGTATATCTTCAATTTGTTCTGCAAAAAGCCCCCATGGACAACCTGGGCCTGTCTGGAAAGCTGCAGCACAGGTTTCCAGGAATGAAACGGGGGCCTGTCACAAAGCTCAGCTCAGTCACTGCTCCAATTCGAGGAGGCATTGGACACAGTTTCTTTGTGGCCAATGGAAGATACCAACAGCCAGTGTGAGGAAGGGGGTCACCCATCAGCACGAACCATTTCATCTCATCTCTCCTGAAGGGTTAGGCCAGGCAAGACAAAGCCCTGGGTCTCCAGCACAGAGTACGTTGTGACCACTCAGACGCCCCAGCAAGAGGGGCCTGAGGCTTGATTCAATGAGCTCAAGCAGAGCTATTATCTGTAGGCTGACGTCTTCACCCACTTGGTGCTGACTAATTGTCTGAGGCAGGGCCTGGGCCTCCTTCTCACAGAGCCTGACCTGGGAGCTGAGCCCGCCACGCGCAGCCACGCGCAGCATCAACTCCCACCCGCTCCAAGACCAGGGCTGCAGTCAGCATCACTCCTTATAAATAGCGCTCCCCTAATCCAAGTGCTAAATTAAATTCGACTTAAAATAGTCACATAGTCAACACCTGGTTTACTTACTTGCTGACGAGCGGTTCCCACGTTACTCAGTGCTCATTTTCTGTGGCCAGTTCCCCTCTTTCCAAAGCTCTCTCACTGGAACTGAACCCAAAGCTGCTTTCCGTTTGTGCTGGGTGCAGTCAGTGTGCCCGCAGGAAGGGCTGTGTGGGGGACAGTCCTTGCTAGATATTGGCATAGTATGTGTGCGCTCAAGCTCTCTCCACTGACCAGCTCCACAGCAGGAGAGCTATCAGCTGTCCTCTCTGCCCACCCCCCATCCAGCTCTCTGTTCCTTTCTTTTTTTCATGCTTTTCTCCCCCAGCTTCATTGAAATATAATAGACAATTAGTTGCTCATATTTACATTGTACAATTCAATGAGTTTTTTTCAATTATGGTTGGCATACATTAATATTAGTTTCAGTTGTACAGCATAGTGATTAGAGATTAAATAACTCACAATGTGATCACCCCACTGCATCTGTCACCCCTCTTCACCTTACATATTTATTATAACATTGTTGACTATTTTCCTTATGCTACACTTTATATCTCCATGTCTATTTTGTAACTATCCATTTGTACTTCTTAATTCCTTTGCCTTTTTTCACCAACCCCCTAACCCACCCTCCCATCTAGTAGCCCTCAAAATATTCTCTGTACCTAAGAGTTTGTCTCCACTGTTGTTATTGTTTATTTTGTTCTTTAGGGTTCACATGTACATGAAATTATGTGGTATTTATCTTTCTCTATTTGACTTCATTCAGCACAATACCCTCTAGGCCCATCAAGGCAATATCTTTTTCCATCCCCTTTCTTTTAGTCTGTGTGTGTCTTTTAATTTGAAGTGAGTCTCTCATAGGCAGCATATGTAAGGGTCTTGTTTTCTTATCCATTCAGCCACTCTATCTTTTGGTTGGAGCACTTCTTTTCCATTTGAGGTACTTATTGATAGATATGATGTTATTACCATTCTTTATTCATGTTTTTGATACATGGTTTTTCTTCTTAAAGAAGTCTCTCCAACAATCCTTGTAATACTGGGTTGGTGTTGATGAATTCCTTTAGCTTATTTTTGCTTGAGAAGCTCTTTATCTGTCCTTCAACTCTAAATGATAGCTTTGCCGGATAAAGTATCCTTGGTTATAGATCCTGGGTTTTCATCACTTGACTATTTTGTGCCAAGCCCTTCTGTCTTGCAAAGTTAATTTTGAGAAATAAACTGCTAGTCCTATGGGAGCTCCCTTGTAAGTAACTAATTGCTTTTCTCTTGCTGCTTTTAAGATTCTCTCTGTATTTAACCTTTGGCATTTTAATTATGATGTGTCTTAGTGTGGGCCTCTGTGGGTTCATATTTTGGGGGGTCTCTTTCTCTTGGTGCTCACAGGAACCACCTGCTCTAATTCCTGGCCCCACCCACCATAACCAGAAGTCCCAGCACTCAGGTCTTGATTTCACCTCAACTTGCCTCAGCTTCATGCTATGGCTGGAGATACTCTCCTCATGCTGCTGGGGCCACAGCACCCGACCTCTCAGCCATGGCTGGAGAGCTGGGCCCAAGTGTGTGTGCATGCGTGCTTGAGTTTTCAACAAACATCAAGTATCAACTAAGTGTCAGGCAGTGTATTATGTATTGGAAATACATGGGAGTAGCCATGGTTCCTGCTCTTGAGGCATCAGAAGCTTTCAACAAAGAAGTAGAAGTTGTCCTTTTTCATTTGTATGTTAGTTTATTCACTCATGCTTTATCGAGGGCCTTTCTGGTGCCAGAAAGGACACTCCAGATCCAAAACTGAATGGAACTTAGACTGTACTACACAGGGATGCTCAGCCCATAGGCAACATTAGATAAACCGGTGTATACAGAACAGGGTACCACATGTCATGGCAGAAGCGTGCATAGAACGCAGTGGGAGCACCCACAGCAGAAAGCTCCAGTCCAGTTTCTGGGGATCATGCCAGAACTGAGTTTTCAACGGCAGTGTTGTAGATAAATGGTGGCCCCTGTGGGCTTTGCCACCCCTCCTACTGAGACGTAGACTCTAACTTTCTTGCCCTTGAACCTGGGATGGCCTAACTTGTTTGACCAATACGAGACAGCAGAAGTAATGTTCTGGAACTTCCAAGGGTAGTAAGAAGAAGCCTTGCAGCACCGACTTCCTGGCTCTTGGAAGCTGTAAGCAGCTTGACTTCCCTGGAGTGGTGACATGTAGATGCTGGTAGTCCCAGCTCCAACTGCCTTTCAGCCATCCATCCCTGCCAAGGCAACAGACATGTGAATGTTGGACCCCCAGAGCAGCCCATCTGCTAGCTGAGTAACACCGAGCGACTTCTGTGGATGCCACAAGGAACAGAAGTTTCACACAGCCAGGCTCTGCCCAAATTCCTGATCTGCAAAGGACAATAAGTAAGTACTAGGTGGTGAGGCCTATGCAGTAGTGAACTGATGGGTCCCTGTGATCATATGTGTTAATGCAGCAGGGAGAGTGTGCAGTTTGTCCTCCTGGTCACAGGACACAGCAGAGCCTGCTGCTGGGTCTTCAAAGTGTGTTCTCTTCAATGACGTTTCTCTTCATCAAGATGTGTCATTACCACCCTTCTCTCCCCTATACCATTCCCTTCTCCACAATCAGACATCCTTGCATTCATTCATTCTTTGATTTGTTTGAAATATAATAATTTGATGTATATTCACTATAAAACAGTACCTAGTCACCACTCATCAGGCAGCGGGTTTAAAACATACGTGAACTATCTCATTTAATCCTGACATCCTCCCATGAGGCAGTTAGTACAGCCAGTTCTGCCATCACGGTCTTCAAAAATGAGAATTTGTTTCAAAGTAATTGATATATTAGAGAACAACCTGAGGATAATGTGAATTTTGCATCTGCTTCTGTACGATTATGTCCACAAACACTCAAAACTAGATGAGCGTAGAAGACTACACCTCAAACACCTACCAGACACCTAAATTTACTGTTATTCCCTACTCAGTTCTTCACTACGTTCTGGCGCGGAAGGCAACAGTATGGTGGTACCACTGTCCATCCGGTTTCAGACGGTCCTCCTCCCAGCCTTCCACAGTAACCCACACACCAACACCCTTTTCCACGAGCAAACTTCAGGCCTCGTGCAAGGTAAAGCGCCGGACTAATCTGTGGTAGTTATGAAGTTTTTCACCACTGACCATGGGTAAAACAGCCTGCCATCTTCCTGACGCTCCGATCTTATTTTATGTGTCCCTTGACGAAGGTTTTGGATATTGGGGCCCTAACCCCATTTTCCTCATAAGCCTTGGGATTTTAATCGTGCGATTTTGTGTAGAGCAGTGATTGTTAGGAACGCATTTGTTGTATGGTGGCAGAACCCGCCATAGCGTGGTTACCGCCACTTTAGTGGTGAGGACAGCGCGGGTTAGAAAAGGCGGGCCCAGGCTGGGACATGGAGGCCCCCAACCTCGGCCGGGCCCTGCTCCCCGCCCTCGGGGTTCTGGTGCCGAACCACGGCGCTGCATGGTTTCTCAGAGTGCACGTGGGCAGGGAAGGAGGAGGAGCAGGGCTCCGGTCCCTCGGTCCGAGCTTTGGGCCGTGTCCAGCCCCCCGCCGGGCACACTGGCCCCCACGCGCGCCCGAGAGGACGGCCCCTGGCTCGAGGGCAAGGCTGCCGCGCACTGTGCTCGGTGTGGGGTGCGGGCCCGGCACCGGACCCGGCCTCATAAATGCTTCCGGAGCCGGACAGGCCCGAACAGGGGGCTCGGCTGCAGGAGCCCTGGGCCCCCTCAGCGGGCTCGCTGCCGCCGAGCCCGGGGCGGGCGTGGGTGCGGGGAGGCCCGCGGGGCGCGCGGCAGCCTCGGCGTCCAGGCACCGTGCGCCCCCGCCCCACTTCTGGTCGGAAACCAAGCAAGACCCGGCCCTGCCGCAGGCAGAGGACAAGCAGTAAGCTCCCCACAGGCGAGGGCCACTCCGTGCCCCTCCCGGACCACTCCTCCTTGTACCTGCATAGCCGCCTGTCTTCGCCCGCCTGCAACGGGCCTGTCAGAGCCTCACCTGCTTTTCAGAGCTGATCCGACACTTCACACTTCCCGGGCCTCGGGGAAGCCCCGCCCCCTGCAACCTGTGGGACTTTCTGCTTTTTAGAACAAGGTGGCCCTGTGGTTTCCCAGGCTCCTTTGGTGATTAATCACGCCCACTTTGTGATGAGGCTTACCTAAGTCATCATCTGGTGCTATTAACTTCTCATACACAGGCGGATCCCAGCTTAAGAATGAATTGTGTTCACAGGTCGGTTGTTAAGTGGGCCGGTGGTCAGAACTCACCTCATCATGGAGCTGTGAGACAGTGGAGGGTGGGACCCAGGTCAACTCATAAAAGCCTAGTTAACCCATAATGTGGATGAACCAGACCATAGCTGAGTTCTGAGTGCTGCAGGGGTGGGGAGGTCATGCAGGGGAGAGAGCAAAGGAGAAAGGAGTTGCTTCCTCCTGAGCACAGAACACCTATCAGGGAAAAAAACAAAACCAAAAACAAACAAACAAAAAAACCCAACAAAACAAAACAAAACAACACACAAAACTTGGAAAGGATTGGATGTAAGTGCTTTTCTCTCCTGGAATCCCCTCTCATCCTGTCACCCTCCTAGGCCTCATACCTGCCCCTGAAGCACCCAGCCAGGGGTTCTGGTCATGCAGAATACATCTTAGAGTTGCACCTCAATCCTCCTCACCCATGAGAATTCTCATGTTCTCTGTGGGGCAAGATTTAGGAGTGAAACTAGTAATAGCCCCACCGTAAGCAGGAGGATCCAAGAGAAGTTAGTAGAAGAAGATGGAAGTCCAGTAGATCTGGAAAAAGTGACTTTGGACTAGGAGTTAACTTCCAGCCTCAGTTTTCTCATCTGCTGATGATATAGGGGTGAGGTGAGGCATAGTGAGGTGACTTGTGAGGACCTAAACACTTTTTCCAGTGGCATCTTAACAACTCAATGACTGTTTGCTACTATTAGGTGATGAAGGCTTCAGCACCTGCCCGGCAGGCATCCCTTATCGTGAAATTACCCCAGCTTCTCAAATCTGTCAGTTTTGAGAATTATCAGCTTCTATTTTTTTAAATATTGCCTTTTCTCTGTTCATCTAGGACTCCAATTTCATGTATTTTTGATACTTATACTGCTTCCTGTATGTTTGTTAAACTTGAAAAAGCATTTTTTTCCTGCATATGCTGCTTCATTCTGGATATTTTGTACTCATTTTTCTTCTAAGTCACTAAACTTTTCTGCTGTGTGTTATCATTGTTTAAACTAACCTATTGAATTCTTAATTTTTATTATTTGATTTTCAATTCTAGAGTTCCATTTGATTCCTTTTTTTTTTTTTTTAATGCCTATATCACCTTGTATTCCTAGGTGGTCTCCCATCCAAGTACTAACCAGGCTTGACCCTGCTTAGCTTCCAAGATCAGACGAGATCAGGCACATTCAGGGTGGCATGACCATAGACTGATTCCTTCTAATAGATTCCAGTTCTCTGGTGCAATTCTCCATCTTTTCTGTTATTTTGTTAAACTGTTGATTATTCCATTTAAAATTCAGTATCTACCTCTATTATCCGCATCACCTTAGTCACTTTCTAGTTCTTGTTTTCTCTCTTTCTACTCCCTCCTTTTTTTCCATTTGTTGCCATCTCCTGGCATGTCTGATAATTTTTTAATTGAATGTTGGACATTGTGCATGAAAAATCATAGAGACTGAATGATATTATCTTTTTTCAGGGAGGACTTAATTTTCTTCAGGTCAGCTGGTCGAGTATTTGCCGATCACATTGATCTGGTCAAAGCTGGTTCCTTATTTCAGGTTTTGTCTCCCAAGTTCTTAATTGAAAGCTTGCGTACTTATCGGTGCATGTCCTTCTTGGCATACCCTGAACTCCAATTTTTGTCTCTCTAGCACCATAAGACTACTAAAGTTAATGCTTAGCATTTTAAATTCTTAGAGGCAGATTTCTGCTTGGTTTCTCAGCTTCTAGGTGTGATGCATATTGTGATGCACTGGTTAGCTATCCCTTCAGGAAAGATATATTCTCCCAACAGCTGGGAGTCTTGCCAGAGGCAGCCTTCTATTGTCAGCCCTCTTTAAAGATCGTCTCTGCTGACGAGAACTGCTTTCCACAAGATCCATCTTTTTCCAGGGGCAGCTTGCACCCAATTTTTTCTTGACTTGGGGTACAGAGACCTGTTGCAATTCTCTAGAACTCCCTGTGGGGTTGGCAGAGGCTGGGCCTACAGTACAATCCTGTCTCCTTCCTCTCCCTTCCACAGAGGTTGATTCTAAAACACTCCCTAATGCGCCTCTTGCTTACTAATCTCTGCCTGAGGGAACCCAACCTGGGACATTAGACCTATATATGGACAATTTAAAGGTCAGAGCATGCCTTGAGGGAAACGTGTGCATAGAATATTAGGTACATTTCAATGCATTTCTTGTGTCTTCAAGATCTTGGCCGCTTTGGGACCCTGGATGCCTTGGTTGCTCTCCAGTGTTTTCCAACAGCTGACCTTTGTATTCTGTCCAGCTTTTATAGTGGTTCTCAGTGGGGAATTCAGCTGATATCTGCTCCATCACATCTGGAAGCGGATCATGCTGACTGTTGACTGGAGATGCAGAAATGATGAGAGCCTAAGGAGAACATGACCTGGTTGTCTTTGACTATGTAACACCCAGGAAGGGGAGTACAGAGCACAACTGGATATGTGGGCTGAACTAGAAATATAGATTTTAAACCTCAGGAGGAAAAGAGATGGCCAAATAAATAAAAGAGAAGAATTATTAAAAGGTGTCTCAGAGTAAAAGGAAATTTTGATGCTATAATGATTAAATAAAGATAGAGAAGCAAATATAAAAACTAGATTAATGTGTGGTATGCTTTTTGATATTATTTCTTGGAGTATAAACAATAAATGGTAGATAAGTCAATAGGTTGGACAATAGCAGCAACAGTAGGCTCTAAAGGAGATAC
The DNA here is from genome assembly GCA_004027375.1 of Macroglossus sobrinus. NCBI lineage: Eukaryota > Metazoa > Chordata > Mammalia > Chiroptera > Pteropodidae > Macroglossus > Macroglossus sobrinus. The sequence goes on along the minus strand of PVKZ01001910.1, from coordinate 241,327 downwards.
TGATGGGCTGGATGAAGTCTAACAAGATGAGGTTTAATTTACTCAGGTCCTGAGAACCCAACTTCACAGAGGCAGGGTGATAAAAATCATGCTCAATAAATGTTCATGTGAAAAACAAGAAAAAACAAACAAAAGAAACACCTTCAGCATTTAAGTTTAAATGCAGTCTAAATCCATAGTATGAATTTGCTATCAAAAAGGATCTTAAATTACGTTAATAGAAATATGTGTCTCAAGTGAGAGAGGTTAAACAGTTCTATGATATACTGTGATATACTGTGCTGGTATATCATATCACATATCGCTGACCTTGGACCCTAATTATCACCATCTGAGGAAGATATTACCTGACTCAGGTGCATTCAGAGCAGAGCAAGCAGGACAGAGAAGGAAACGAATCACATGAGGTACTTCTGAAGAACCGGAATGAGAAGAAGTAGGTGTGCTTTGGAAATTGTTTTCGAGTGTGCATTTGGCTGTCGCGTTGAGAAAGCAGGCTTCCTTTAATGATGTGATATCTCCCTCACTGCTGCATGTTCGGGAGAGGATGGAAACTGACATCAGTTGGTTAGAAGGTGGAGGACATAAGAGAATGTTTTGATTGCCCTATTATGCTTAATGTTTGAGCCGATGTTAAAGTTTGGGAGATTTTACATAAAATATCAAATTTCTGGCTTCTCTTGAAAACTTGGAACACCTGCCAACACTAAGCCCTCTATTCCTCCTGTCAGCCAGTCAGCCACGCTGGTTTTCTCGTCCCCTTACACCAGGCTGTGTTCTCCAGTTCCCCAAAGTCTGTCCCTTTTGTACGACGCATGCTCTTGACCAGGCTAGTTTGACTCCTCTCCATTGTCTGTCTGGAGTTTAAAAACCCTGTTGTAGAGGAAACTGAACTATCCGATGAGGGCACAGCACCCTCCCTCTCTAACGGGAACTGCCGGCTCAGAGCCCCCACTGCCAAGATGGCTGGGGTTTGTACCATGTTGCCCACCTTGGACAGAGCAGTTAGGTTCACACCCGATCCTGAGGCTGTCAATTCATAGTCTGATAGTGACATATAATTGGGCTCGGCATGGAAAAATATGCTGAACCAATCCAATTTTCTCTCTTGGTTTTAAAAACGAAGAAATAGTGTGTGAATCAACAAGTTCGCAATGGTTTTGATGTTAGGAGGGACTAAAAATGTCACAAAGGGCCACAAACAAATTGAAAGTGTGAGGCAATTAAAGGAAGGAGTTCATTTTGATAGGGGTGGGATACCTTGAGAGAGAAAGCATGTGGCCTGAGAGAGACAAACCAAGTCACTGGTCTTTAGGGCTGTCTTAGCTCCTTAGAGTTTCCCAGCTTCAGACCCAGTTCCCGTGTTCTCTCACAATGAACTCCATTTACTTGAACTAAGGTGAGTGTTCTCTTGTCAAGAAAAAGCTAATCAGAGCCACTCTTAAGGCCTGTGCTAACCTGAGAGTCTATGGTTTTGGAAATTGAGTTTAAGGGTTCACCCCCATAAAATGAGTCCCCCCACTCTGGACAGCTAGCAGGTGCCTTAGGAGTCAATCTCTACAACTACTTTTTCTCCTCTTACTTCTGCAACAAAGGTAGGCATATAATTCAAAAGGCATAAACATGCAAGCATCTTAAGATCTAATTTTATCACATTATCATATTCCCAACAAGAAAAAAAAAAAAAGCCTGTGAGTAAAGATACTTGCTTTCTTATATACATCTGTCAGCCCTAATCAGACAAACCCACTTAAGTGATAGAAAACTATTCAGCTGTTGTCATCATTCTTGTGAACCTGAAGAATATTTAACTTGTTGATTAAGTACTTACCATTACAAATGAATGCAAAACTGTCTATCAGTTCTGGTGTGATTATTTTGGAAATGTAGGATTTTAAGTGGTTGTGATAAAGAGTGACCTTCGGGATGTTTCAGGCTGCCTTCCTGCATCAGCGTTTTTGAGGAGTTGCTATGCCGGCCCCAAGGAGAAGAAAAGAAGGATGCACATTATAACTCTTCATAATGTCGTTGATTTGTCTTTGTTAAGCAACTGTTGTTGAAACGGGATGACAAAGAACTTCAGGCTGTAGCTGCCCCAGGGAAGAGAGCTGAGGAAGTGTAAAGAAAATTTGTTATTGGGGCAAGCTGCCAACTGTGATGGCGTCTCCCTGGCACCAGCCAAACAATCCGAAACCTGTCTCTGAGCAGTCACATAGATTGGGGGACACACAGAGACAAAACAGCTGGGTAATTGACTGAACTTTCCACTCTGCGGCCAAGTATTTTGGCGTCATGGAGATTAAGACTTGACTGATCTCACTGGAAAATTGTTCAAGCCTTTGCTATACTCTGTTTTCACAGACACTAGTTTAGCATTCCCAGGGAAAATAATCCACACCTGCTTAGTCATTTCAAAAACAACAGATACATGGCATTATTATAAATTGGTAAAACAAGCCATCATATCCCCACCCACTGTGTTTGCTAAAATTTCAGAGATTTCCATTGCCAGAAAAAGATATGTGAACAATTTCTAATAACAAAGACAAATTAACTTGTGCTCTCTGAAAAACTGTCAGAGAGAGCACATTTAATTGTTCTTTTTAAATTTCTTTTTAAGTTACACAGAGTAAAATACAGTAAACTTCTCTCTTTCTGGTTTACAGTTTTATGGGTTGTGACAACTGGATAGTATTGAATATACATCACCACAACCTAAAGGGAAGAATTATCACCCCCAAGTCCCCTTCCCTCCACGGCCACCCTGGAAGCCACTGATCTGTCCTGTCTCTGCAGTTTTGCCTTTTCCAGACGTGACGTAAATGGAATCATACAGTGGATAGCCTTTTTAGTTCAATGTTCATTTATTTAATTTATTAATTTACCTTTGCTAAAGTTTTCATGGATGTTCTGTTCAGAGAGAAGAAAAGCAAGGAAACTATTTGGGGCTGAGGGATCTTAGAAGACAAGAACAAGGAAGTGGGAAGTTGCTGTGCTCATCCACAGATGTTCATCTGTGCAAAGAATGTACCTTAAAGGTGGTGAGAATGGGTCACAAAGATTTACACACACAAACTTAGCCTCTGCATGACATTCGAGGAAGAATTCCTGCGTTTAGCTCTTGGCTGTCTTAACCAACACTGAGATCTGACCCAGGGCTGGGTAATTAACATGAATAATTAGCTCCCGTTTAGTTATGAGGGCATTCGTGGTGGATGCAGCATCAGGCTTGTGGAGAAAAGTGCAAATTAACTCTGCGTTGTGCTCCATAGCAGCCACCTTTATTATGCTTTATCAACACAGCAGCTGGATTAGCCCTCCATTCAGTTTGCTTTCCCTCATTACGATAATTGCCTTCTGAACAATGGCATATGTCGGCTTGATCCTCCTTACTAGAGGAACACGATTTGTTTGTACAAGTAAACCTGCTGGCAGGGGGGCAGCTGGCTAGGCTAATATCTGGGTCTTGAGACTGATTTTAAGTGTTAAAAATCTAGCTAGATTTGCTCTATTAGAGATTCTTGGAAGGCTCGCTGTAGGTCAGGCTGCATGCATCCACACACAATAGACTACTCCCATTTTTCAGATGAGAAATCTATGTCCCGAGGACTCCCTTCCAGCTTCTCTGCCCACTCCCTTACCTCCACACATCTCTGCTCACAGTTGTGGGCTCTGGATCATTTCGCCCTTCAGGTGTTTGATGGACCCTACAGAATGGCCACTATGGCAGCCAGCTTCTAACAGGAGGTGATGACGCCTTTGTAGGAGTCACACGGCACGTTTTGCCCAGATCCAGAAACTACCTGAGTTTTCACGAGCACCCGTGAAGCAGACTGAGGGCACCGAAGCCCCATCACCTGAGCTCCTTGGAACCCCCTTAAAATGGGCGCTCCCTGGGCTTCTTCATGGGCTTCTTCATGGGCATCTCCAACTGTCATTTCCGAGGAAGTTTAGGAAAGATTGCTGAGCCCTCCACCCTTCTAACAAACAAGCGAATGGTGTCAGGCTGTCTAGAGGAGACCTTGATCCCTTAGGACTCAGAGCAGTGAGTGAGCATCCAACTGTGTGGCTGCCTGGACCGGGCTCACTGGAAGCCCCAGCGTGGCCTGAAACCCCCACCAGTCCCACTGCAAGCGGTGATTTTAGGAAGACATGTGTGTGTGTGTGTGGGGGGGGGTGTGCACGCGTGCGTAGCACACTTGAGAAAGCAGGAGAGAGGAAAAATACAAGAAAAGGGGAAAGATAATCTAGTCTGTTCCTCGGGAGAGTTGGCTGAGGAACAAAACCATAGTCATCTCTAACAACTTGGTGACGTAGGTCCTTAAGTTGTACACATCCCCACAGTCATAGTCTTGTAGGAGTGGTGAAAGTAACCTGGCAGGAGATGAAAAACACAGCCTCTGGAGTCGGGTAACTCTGGGCTCAGTTTCCAGTTTTCACTTACTCTGTGTGACTTTGAGCAAGTTCCGTAACATCTGTGAGCCTGTTTCCCCATCTATAAAATGGAGGATAATATTACCACCTTTTAGGGTTGTTATGATGAATAAGGTCATGCCACTAAAGCTGATCCACTGAAGACTATTTGACTCCAAAATACATGCTCTTAGGCACCAGGCAGGTCATACACCTTTGTACGTGTGCATAATAGGCATATGATTGTGTATGTGCGTGTACTTCTATTGCAGTGAGCTCAGCTGAGAAAGAAATCTATTTACATTTTTTTTTTCAATTCTGAGGATCCTAGGATGGAGTCCATAGGTTGAATATGGGCATGAAAGCCTTTAAGGAACTGCTAATAAGTGTTTAGAGTTCAAGACAGCATCTTGGCTTAATTGGGGATTCCACCTACTGGGACCGAAGGGTGGCCTGTTGTGGTGCTGGGATTAAGTGGTTTCTACAAACCTCAGGCAGCAAGCGATGAGCATATAGTTATCTGGACTGAGTATAAAGTCCTGATTATGGAGAGATTACATGCCCTAGTACCAGCCAGCCATTATTTAGTGGGCTTCTTTATGGTTAGTCAAGTGAGAACGACAACACAGAGAGCCATCCTCTATGTGGTCTCATGTGGATAACATGGTATTATTATCAGACACCATTCGGGTACCTCGTGTCCTATTGGGACACTGCAATAAAGCAATACAGCAACAAACAACAACAAACAACATCTCTCCTGAACCACCCCGCCCCCTCTGTTTAAACCACCTAACCTTGTTTATAAGAAATCTGCCAGAGGCTCATTTAAAAAAATAACATTAAAAAATTATCCTAGTAGTATGTATTTATTGTAGAAAAATGAAAAAACGTAATCAAGAAAAGGATATGAAGTAATCACCTACAAGCCTCCTTCCTCTCTTTTGCAAGGTAATCACTGTTAACATTTTGGTGTGTATCACTTTAGGATCTTTTAAATATAGGTGCACACACCCACCTACACACACACACACACACACACACACACACACACACACACACACGTGTAGACATAGGCATATGCTTATTTACAGATATGGGGTTGCTCTGTACAGAGTTTTATAACCTGAATTTTTCACATAATATTTCATGAACATTTTCCAAGTTATGAAATCTTTGAGGCGAATGTATCTTTTTATAAGGGGTCACTCACTCCAACATTAGACACTTGCAGTGTCCTTACAAAGAGGCCTGGCCCTTGGGCCTACTCCTTGGATGTACTGTGAATTCAGGGGGTTTGAATTAGCTATGGGAGCCGCATATGCAAGAAATCAGCTTTCACATCCCTAAATAAGAACCAGAGTATTGCAGCTTCTTCATAAAGGTGAACTGGGATAAAGAATGCTGCCTGACATCTCAGCCAGCAGGGACCCTTGGCTGTGCGTGAACATTTGCAATCCAAATAAGGCATCAAAACCTGAACATAGAACGGGCGACAGAGCCTGTGGGCTGAGAAATGCTTCCTTGTCACTTCTTTGGCAAGGGAACTGATCTTCCCACCATCTTTCCCTCCATCGTCCCATAAACCTGCAGAGTGCTTCCCTCTGCGGGCTTACAGCCGCCACACCTCCAGCCCGTGGGTATAAGATTTCCACTCATTTTCCCAGCAACCCCTATATTCCGCTGTCCTTAAGAGCTTTCATGCTGGCTCAGATAAGTAAGTCCCGGTGTCTTGATTCTGATAGGAGCTAATCCTTGAGATTAGGGAGAAAAGAGTTTTGACGTTTGAAAATGATATTAATAGAATTAACCATAATTTATTAACCAGCAACAGCTAGAGATTTCAAAAGTTGTTACTAACAAATAAGGCTGGACTATTTCCAAGATGTGGGGTGTTTGCTCCTGGTAGGGTTCCTCCAACCTCCTAGGTGGCTGGGAGGCCTAGCTCACAGTCTACCCATGACAGGCATTCCTGTTCTCTGGTGCCATCTCATCATATGCTCGGAAGTCTTGGTGGCAAGTGATACTCACTAGTATGAAAGAGGCCTAAGGGGGAAAGAATGTATCGGGGAGCTTCATGTATTCTAACCACAGGAAGGATAGTGATGCAGGTGGGCCCAGGTGGCTCAGGCGCCATAGACTGCCTCTCTCTTATCTCTACTGCTCTCCAAAGGCCGCTTTCTTTCTTTCCACAACAGCATTTCTGCCAAAAAGGGCCTTGGGGGGTCAGGGTGTGTGCATGCGTGCGTGCGTGTGTCTGACGGGTCTGATCTGGCGTGCAGGCCCCTGGTGGGTGGGAGTGGGGACTGTGATGGCAGTCTCCTTTGGTCTCATGGAAGGAATACAGAGGAGGTTCATCTAAAGGCAGGAGTGTGTTTCTCAGAAGAAGTGGGCAGATAACAAACCAGATATACTCGACTCTTCTCATCCAGTTTTCTTTTTTTCATTTTTTCCAGACATAAGCCCGCCTCACACTTGGTCTCTCCTTGGTCCCCCTCGTGCTCTGACTCCCTCTACCTCTGCTCACTTGCTTTTGTTTACACTGGTTCCCAGGCACAGATGCCTCTGCCCGTCTCTGTTCATCCAAATCCGGCCCGTTACCCGAGGGCTAAATCTCTTCAGGAAGTTCTCCCACCTGTTCCAGCCTTTGTTTGCATCTCCTCTCCCCAGACTTGAAATGTTGAACTGTCTGGTGTTCTCTTCCCATCTCAGGTTCCCTGAGTTGAGTCTCGTTTCTACAGCCCTCCCTGGACCTCTTCTGGGGAGAGCTGACCACCGGCTCTATCTCAGCCTCCTCATTTTCCAAGACAAAGTTAACCCACCTCACTCTGGCTTCTGCCTCTTTCTCTTCACCAGTGCGCTTTTGCTAGGCTCACCCGTGGCATCCATACTACCCAGTGGCCACCTCTTAGTGCTTATCTTACTTGATCTTCAGACAGATTTGACTAAGTTGACAACTTTTTCATCCTTAAACTCTCTCTTCTCTTGGATGCACCAGGCTCTCCTGTTACTCCTTGCTTTAGATACTCCTACCCAGTCATTTTTTTTTAATAGATCACTTGTCTTCTATCTGCCAAAGGCTCCTGCATAATATTAACCATTTCCGTGGTTTTATATACCAATTACATGGCATCGACTCCCAGATTTATACCTTCATCCAGATCTTTTAAACTCCAGACATATATATCCTACTGTCCATTTGACATTTCTATTTATATGTCTCACAGACATCTCAAAATTAACAAGTCCAAAAATCAACTATTTCCCCCCCAGAAATTTGGTTCTTTTCCAGGCTTCCCTGTCTGAGTAAATGGCACCTCCATATTCTCTGTCACTCGTGCCAGAGTCAACTTTGACAGTTTCCTCTTCTGTACTACCCATATCCATCACCAAGTTACAGCTCTTAAACATACATCATGTTCCTCTGTGTCTATACAATCTAGCAACACTGTCACCTCCCCGTTCTACCCTACCATTCCCTCTTACCCAGACCAACCTCTTAACTTATCTGTTTTTGTCCACGTCAGCCTTCCCTAACCCTTTCCCACCTACCAGCCAAAGATCTTTTCATATTATTCATTCCTCCGTTCTAACATGTCAATGCTGAGTTATTATGCTTAGAAGAAAATCAGAAATCTAAAATCTAAACCCTGTCCTATTCAGACGTGATTAGACGTATGCTTCCCTCTCCAGCCTTGTTTTCACACCCGCCTCCTGCGGACTCTCCCAGTCACACTGACAGTCTCCATGCTCCTTACGCCTCCGAGCTCCTTCAGTCTCAGGACCTTCCACAGACCCTCCTGCGGTTCTTCGGGCTGGAGCTTTCTTTTCCTTACCCTTTGCTTGTATGTTTCAGGTCACAGCATAGGTCACTCCCAAGAGAGGCCTTCTCTGACGTCCCCAAACGGAATTGAGACTACGTATAATACACCATCATAGCACTTATACTTTGCTACATTACATTCATTACAATTCTTATTATATATTACTTGTGCGATTGTTTGTATCCCACTAAATGGCCTGCTTCCTGAGGCCAGAGGCTCTGTGTTGTTCATTACTGTTTCCCCAGAACAGGGAGTGTTCTCAATAAAAAAGTACTGAATGAAGGAATGAATAAATAAATGTAACTCGATTTTAATATCCCAAAGGATAGAATGGTTTTTATTCTTTTCATCTTCATGCAGAAGTGTAATAAATACTCATTGACCTCAATACTGTATTGTGAAAAAAAAAAGAAAAGAATAATAATGACAAGGAAGAAAATTACAGCATTATAAATCTATGTGATAGAATGAAAGTTATGTGCTTTACTGTAATTAGTCTTGGCAAATAACTGATGGGCTCATACCCACAGGATTCTTGAATTTGTGAAATAGCAGTGTGCTTAATAATCTAAGTTTATTATATTTTGAAAGAGCAGATGAATTGGACACACACATCTGGATATTTGGCACTTCTTGTAGATGTTTTGTAGACAAAAACATCTGGATTATTGGCTGACTCTTTCAATTTAACTAATGTGTTTTGGAGCTGTATAAACAGTCACAGATTATTCTGGAATTATACTTCTTGGGAGGTGGCCACATAAATAGATGGAGAAGGAGATTTTAGTTCCAGAAAGATAATGAGCTAAGAAACTTGAAATCCCTCCTGTCACGAACACACAGAACTTCTGGATATATAAACCCTTCAAATTTGCATAGCTGAGATCATGGGTATCTGAAAGGAGGAGGAGACTGAAAATCAGAATAATATGTTAATGAACTGACCTGGGAGTTTATTTGTAGTCTTAGTAAACTGAGGGACTTAGGTTTAAACACACATTTGATGGCAGGAGACAAGATCTTGGAATCCTGAGAAGTATAAACCAAGATTTTTGAAGAGCTGAACTCTCTCAGTGGAAAGGAGAATTAAGAGAAATCTATCTCTTGGCACAGTGAGAAGACAGAGAAGCTTGTCTTAGCTTTAGTTAGGGTAACAATCTCCCTAGAGAAAATTAAGCCCTGGGCTTGCCCTCGGGTTTCAGGTCCAACACGTGTCTTTAATCCATGCAGAAAACCTGCACATATCTGCATGGCTCAGGAAACTCTACGCAGAGAAATACACATAACAATGTGTCCCCTGGAATGCCTGCCATCCTAAATCACCCTGAAGTGACACTCCCAGCAACACAGGCCTCACTGGTTTTTTTTCCTCTCTTTTTCAGAAAATAAGCCCCATTAAAGATGAGCTCATGAATTTAAAAAATTAGAAAACATACAATGCAATAATTCACTGTGAGCAAGAGTCAGCAGACACAACAAACAGTAAGATTCAAGTTCCATAAACTTTAGATAATAGAAGCACAATCAGAGAGGTGGAAAGTATGCTAAAAATGCTTTAAAACATAATAGAAGAAATCAAACTCTGGAGGAAAGATCAACACACTATAAATAAAGAAAAGAAGGTTTTTAAAAAAGAAATCAACCTCCTAGAAATGAGAAATGTACTCATTGAATGAAAAACTTGATGGATGGATTACACAACATGTTAGCACACTTGAGGAGAGAATTATTGGACTAATGATGAGAGGATATTACCTAAAATACAGCAGAGACAGAGAGAGAGAGAGAGAGAGAGAGAGAGAGAGAGAGAGAGAGAGAGAGAGAGAGAGAGAGAAGATAGAAATTATGAAAGAGTTTAAGATAATGAAAAAGTCTAATACAAGTCTAATAAGAGTTTCAGGAGGAGTTGAGAAAAAAGGATTAGAAGAAATATTTGAAGGAAAACAGAGGATAATTCTGAACTGATTAAAGTCATGGACATTCAAATGGAAAAATCATAAGAAATTCCAACCTGGGTAAGTATAAAACATTCCACACCTAGATACTTCCTAGTGGAACTATTCAAACACTACATGAAAAGAAAAAATCTGCAGAGTGAAGAGGGGTCAGAGATCACGTACAAAGTACCAATGATTGGAATGACAGTAGATTTCTCATGCCAGCAGTAGAGATTAGAAGATAATATAATATCTTCTTAGAGTTATAATGTTACTCAAGAGTGAAGGGAAAATAAAGGCAGTTTTAGTTAACAAATGACAGAGATTTTGCTACTCAGAACTTTATTACAAGAATTATCAAAAAAATGTATCCAACTAAGAAGAAAATTGAACTCGGATGGAAGGAAGCAATGCTGAGAAAATAAATCAGAAAACGTGGGCAGGTCTAAACTAACTGACTGTATAAAAGAACAATAGTAATGACTTATTAGGGGGCTCTAATAAGATGAATTGAAATAGTAGTTCGCAGTAACAGGTAAGACAGAATAAGGAGGTAAGATTTAAGGGATTTTAAGATTCTTGTGTTGTTCCGCTGGAGATTAAAATGATCGCTTAACTACATCTTGTTAAATCAATATGATTGTTAAGATTTTAAGAGTAAATACTAACATTAGAATGTATAACTTCTAAACCACTTTTGGGAAGGAAAGGAAATAATGAAAATCTCTGATTAATCCAAGAGAAGGCAGGCAGAAAAAGGAACAAAGACAAATCATGGTAAATAGAAAGTATAAAATAGCATTTAAAAAAAAAAAGAAATATATCACTAATCACAATACATTTAAATGGATTAAATTACCAGGTTATTTTTCATTATTTTGGAGTGATGGCTTAAGCCCATCATTTTTATTTCTTTTAAATCAGCTCTACTAAGGCATAAATTACATGAAACAAATGAACCAATTTTATAATATACAATTTGATAAATTTCAAATGTTACTGTTGTGTAAATCACAAAATCACAAAACAGAATATGACCATCACCTCTAAAAGTTCCTTTTGGCTCATTTTCAGTCAATCTTCTCCTTTCGCCTTATCTACCCCTGGTAACTTAATCTGCTTATAGTAACTATAGCTTGAGTTTTCTAGAATTTTATATGAATGGAATCATACAGCACGAACTGCTTTTTGTGGTCTGCCTTCTGATGCATGATGCTTCTGAGACTCATCCATATCAATGTGTATATTAGCAATTCATTTTTTATTGGTGAGAGGTATCCCATTTTCTCTAACCATTTACCAGTTGACAGACATTTGTATTTTTAAAATTTTTAGCTACTATGAGTAAAGCTTTAGTGAACATTATAAAAAGTCTTTGTGTGGACATTGTTTTCATTTCTAGTGGGCTAACATCTAGGAATGACATTGCTGGTTGCATAGTAAATTTACGTTCAATTTACAATAAACTGCCAAACTATTTTCCAAAGAGATTGTACCATTCTAAATTAAACCCGTGATGTCTGAGAGTTCCAGTTGTTCTGCGTCCTCACCAACACTTGGTATAGGTCTCAGAACAAATTACCACACAGTTAGCATCTTAAACAACACACATTCATTAGATTAGAAGTCTCAGTGAAGTTCCAAGGGAGGATCCACTTATTTGCTATAAATTGATTGGCTTCTGGCTCCCTTCCTCCATCTTTAAAGCTATCTGTGGTGGGTCAAATTCTTGTCACACCACATCCCTGTAACTCATCTTCCATCATTAAATCCTTCTGGGACCATAACAGAGAAAGTTTCTTTGTTTTTAAAGACTAGTGTGGTTACATTGGGCCCACCCAAAAAATCCAGGATAATCTCCGCATTTTAACATCTGCACTCCTAATTGCACTTGCAAAGGCCCTTTTGTTGTGTAAGACAATTTATTCACAGATTCCAAAGATTAGAGCATGGGCATCTTTGGAGGCCATTAGTCTGCTACCAAAGGGTGCCCAGTACTTTTAATTTTATTCATTCTAGTGGTCATGCCACCAGTGGTATCACATTGTAGTTTTAATTTGCTTTACCTTAGTGGATGAGGATGTTAAGCATTTTTCCAGTTTTTTATTTGCCATTTTAATATTTTTTGCATAAAGTGTCTGTTCAAGATTTTTCCTTGGTTTTTTATTTGTTTGTTTTTGTTTTTGTTTTTTGCCTTATTAATGATGGTAAGTGTTCTTTACATATTCTGAATATAAGTCTATAACAAATCATATGTTTTAGAAATATTCTTCCCTGTCTGTGGCTTCCCTTTTAATGTTTTTTTAACATTTTCTTTTGATAAGCAAAAGTTTTTTATTTTAACATTCATTTTTCAAGTATTTCTTGTACATTTCTGCTTATTTTATCCTAAGACAGCCTAACCCAAGGTCATAAATGTTTTGCCCTCTGTTTTCTTCTCATTTTATAGTTTGGGGTCTATGTTTAGATCTGTGATACATTTCAAGTTAAGTTTTGTATAAAGTGTAAGGTAATGGTCAAGTTTAATTTTCTTGCATATGGATATCCAGTTTTTCTAGCACTATTTGTTGAAAAGACTATCTTTTCCCATTGACTTGCTTTGGTACTTTTGTCTTAAATTAATTGACCATATATATGTGAGTCTATTTCAGGAGTTCTTATTTATTTCATTGTTATATATGTCTATCCTTTATCAATATGACATTGTGTTATTTGGTACACTTTATCTTGCTTTTTTTTTTTTTAAAAATTGTTATGGCTACTCTTGGTTCTTTGCATGTCCATATAAATGTTTAAATCAGCTAATAATTTCTTCAAAAAGTCTTTTGGGGTTTTATTGGAATTACCTTGAATTTATAGTTCAATTCAGAGAGAACTGACATCTTAACAATGTTGATCCAGGAATATCACATATCTTTCCATTATTTGAGTAATATTTATTTTCTCTTGACAATATTATGTGGTTTTTGATACATTTGTTTTGAAAATATTTTGTTAAGTCTCTCTTTAAGTACTTCATACATTTCGATGCCACTATAAATAGTATTATTTTTCAATTTCAGTTTCCAACTGTTAGTTCCTTTATTTTGTATGTTGACCTTTAGTCCTGACACTTTGATAAAATTATTATTTCCAGCAGCTGTTTTTGTAAATTCTTTAGTTTTTTTCTCCACAGATGATCATATTATTTTATGCAGATTATTTTTGTTGTTGTAGCTTTGTGTCCTTGGCTAGATACTCCCATGAAATATTGAATAGAATTAGTAAAAACAAATATTTTTGTCTTGTTCCCAATCTTAGGGGTAAATCATTCAGCCTTTCACCATTAAAGGTGATAATTAGTTATAGGTTTTCATACATGCCCTTTATCAGATTGATAAAATTTGTGTAGAATGATTACTATTTCTTTCTTTAAAATACTATAGAATTCACTAGTGAAGCCATCCAGGTCTGGAGTTTTCTTTGTGAGGTTTACAACTACAAATTTATTTAAAAGCAAACAAATACTGCACTGTTCTGGTTATCTTTGTTTTTCTTAGTAAGCTTTGGCAAATTGTGTATTCCAAGACATTTGTTTTTTTATTAAAGTTAGCTAATATATTGGCATAAAGTTGTTCAAAATATTTCCTTATTCTCCCATTCATGTGGCTGTATCAATAGTGATAGTTTCTCTTTCATTTATGACATTAGTAATTTGTCTCCCCTCTCCCCCACCCTCATGATCAATTTGGCTAAATGCTTACCAGTTTATCAATCTTTTCAGATAACCAACTTTTGACTTCATAGATTTTTTTTTTAATTTTCTTTTTATTTCTATTTCATCAATGTCTGCTGTTACTTTTATTATTTATTTTCTTTTATTATTTCTTTCCTTTTGTTTACTTTGGGTTTAATTTGCTCCTATTTTTGCTTTCTTAAAGTGGACACTTAGTTAATTGATTTGAGATGTTTCTTTCCTAATATAAACATTTAATGCAACAGGTTTCCCTCTAAGCTCTGCCTTGGCTATATCTCATAAATTTTGTTATGTTGCGTTTTCATTTTCATTCAGTTAAAAATATATTTTTTTCTTTGTCTATGGGTTATTTTAAAGTATGTTCTTAAAATTTTGAATATTTGATAATATTTTAAATATATTGTTATTAATTGATTTCTAATTGTGTGAAAATACATTGTGTTCAAATAAGTTACTATGTATGATTTTAATCCTTCTAAATTAGTTGAGATGTGTTATAGCCCAAATTTTTTTTTTCTTGGTGAATAATCTGTGTGCCTTTTAAAAGAATGTGTAATCCTGCTTGTTGTTGGGTAGATCTAAGTGATCAATTAAACATTTATAAATGACCAATTAGGTCAAATTTGTTGATAGTGTTGTCAAGTATTCTAGATAATTACTGATTTTCTATTTGTTCTAACGATTACTGAGAAAGGAGTGTTGAAATCTCTAACTGCAATTGTTTGATTGTCCACTTCTCTTTTCACTTTTTTTTTTCATGTATTTTGAAGCTCTATTAATGGGTGTATTCACATTTAGTTTTATTATATCTTCATGGATAAATTGAACTCTTTATCATTACAAAATGTCCCTCTTTATCTTATATAATCTCTGATAATATATCTTTCTCTATAATCTACTATGTTTGATAATAACATAGCCACTCTAGTTTACTCTTGATTATTATTTGCATAGAATACCTTTTTTGTTCTTTTATTTTTACATAAAGTGGATTTCTTATAGACAGCATATGTTTGGGTCTTGTTTTTGTTTCTAATATGACAATCTCTTCCTTGTAATTGCAGTATTTAAACTGCAAGCATTTATTGTATTTAATTATGTGATCAGATTTAAATCTACCATCTTTCTATCTCTTTTCTGTTTCTTCCATCTTTTCTATGTTTCTTTTTTTCTCTTTATCTGCCTTCTTGTGGATTAAGTATTTTTAATAATACTATCTTAACTCCACTTTTGGTTTATTATGTATGCCTCTTTTTTTTTTTTTAGTTATTGACCTAGAGTTTACAATGTACATCATTAACTTATAATTGTCTTATTTCAAATAATGTTAAATCACTTCACATATGGTGTAGGAACTTTACAACAGTACACTTACATTTCCCCTTTCCACCCTTAATACTTTTGTTGTCCTGAATTTTCCTACATCTGTTATAAAACACACAATATATTGTTAAATACTTTTACTTTAATTAGCCAATTAATCAATTAAAGACATTTAAAACATGAGAAAAAAAGCCTTTTATTTTTACCCATTTATTTACCATCATGGCCCATTTTATTCCTTTGTACGTCCAAATTGCCATCTGGTATCATTTTCCTTCTGCCTGAGGAAGTTCCTTTCATACTCTAAAGTGCAGGTGTGCTGTCAATGAATTCTGTCAGCTTTTGTTTGTCTCAAATGAGAATGAATAACGAAAAATGAGAGCAATAAAAGTAAATCCAAATATTTTACTAATTTTAATATATTTTACCACCAGTCACAATATAGAGGCTCTGGATTTTTTTAAAAAATCCTGTTCTATGCTATTTACAAAAAACAGATCTAAAAAATGACACAAAAATGTTCACAGTAAAGGCAAATACTAATTAAACTGCTAAAGCCATATCAACAACAGATAAGATACACTTTAAGTCAGAGAGTACTATTAGGAATAAAGAGGTTTGTTTCGTAGTGATCAAAGACAAATTTAACACAAGACATAACAATTCTGAACTTATTTATTTATTTATTTATTTTTATGGTGACATTAGTTAAGAAAGTCCAGTAAGTTCCAGGTGTACAATTTAACTATATATATATATATATATATATATATATATATATATATATATATACCCTATCTACCAATTCTGAACTTTTAAGTACCTAATAATTTAGCCTAAGAGCATATAAATACAAAACGGACAGAATTATAAGGAGACATTCACAAATCTACAATTTTGGTAGGAGATTTTAACACCCTTTGCTTAGTCATTGATAGGTGAAAATAGGCAAAAATGAAAATGATGTATAGATTTGAATAATATAATAACAAAGATGACATATTGGAGATTTCAACATCTATCTATATATAGACAAGAGAACCTCACAACCAACAATTAGAAATACACGTTCTTTCATTTACACATGTAATTTATAAAAACAGACAAAAAGCTCAAAAACATTAAATATCTAATATTTAATATCTAATCCTCCATGTTCTCTACAAAAGAAAAGAAATTAAAGCCACAAGAAAAAAAAATCAAACAAAAATCCATATTGATAAATTTAAAACCTACTTCTAAATAATTAATGGTAAAAAAGAATTATAATAAAACCTAGAAAATTAAATTAACCAAACTTGTGAGATGTAGCTAAAACAGTTTAAAAATAATTAACTCATACCTTTTAATAATATGATAGACCAGAAGAAATACAGGAAAAAGAGCCATATATTAAATAGAAAGAATAAGAAAGGAAATAGGATGAGAACATAAAGTAACAAAATAGAAAACATAAATGGAACTAAAAAAATTAATAAATAGCTGGTTCTTAGAAAAGGTTAGTAGAATAATAAATCTCTAGCAGGTGTTAGCTAGAAAAAAGAAGACAATATACATATGGCTGACATTTTAGATATCTTAAGCAAATCCTATGAACAAAAATATAACAATTGAGATTAAATAGACAATTTCCTAGAAAAATATAACTTACAAAAATCTACTCAGTAATAGATAGAACATTTAACTAGATCTATAACCTATAAAGAAAATGAATTTGAAGTTAAGTATCTCCCATTCTTTTACACAAGCAAAGTCCAATGAGTTCTTTCAACACTAAGGGACATATACTTTCTATCTTAATGCTTTTCTATCTTAGTTGCTCACAGGCTATGGAAAAAAAGGAAAAGATCTCCTCCAACTCTGAGTTGATACAAACTCAGAGAAGAAGAATAAGATAAAGGAAAAACATTGAATAATCTCACTTGTGGATATTGATACAAAATTCTAAATAAAATATTAGCAAAATAACACCAGCAATGCACAAAATATGTTATTACCAAATTCTTGGGTTTTCCCAGAATGCAAGAGTAACCCACCACATTAACAAATTAGAGGAGAAAATACTGTTATCATTTCAATAGATGCAGATAATTAATTTTAAGTAATATAAATTCCACTCTTAATTATGAATAGAAAGGAACTTCCTTAACCTAATCACCTACCATAAATCTACAGTAAACATTATACTTACTGATAAAACATCCGGAAACATTTCTTCTTAAATAAGTATTAAGATAAGAATATCTATGATCACGACTTCAATTTAATATTAATCTTGAAGTTCTAGAAATAAGAACTATGATGATTGGGAAAGAAAAATCTTAACTAGTAATAATTCAAGATAGGTTTATCTGCAAGTGAGCTATTAGATAACCTAACTAAAGTGCAAATAATCTAAAGGGAGAATTCAGCAAGATGGCTAGATACAAGACCAATGTACAAAATCTAATGATTTTGCTATATACCAGCAATAAATCAGTAAATGTAATTACAGACATCATTTTCTATAGCAAAAATAAATAGCAATAGGCTATGTGACAAATTTTATCAAAAGGCATCAAATGAGACTTAAGTGAAGAGGTATTTTTATGATGGAAAGGCTCAATATTGTAAAGTTAATAGTTCTCCTAAATTAATTTATAAATGCAGTGCAATTATACTCTTGACTGAGAATTTTCTAAATTATTTCTAATTTTCTAAAATTATGAATGTAGAGTAGAAAAAGTCAAGAATAGCAAAAGTAATTTTGCGGAAGACTGATGAGCAGGTGTGGGGGTTTGTTGTAGATGCCAACCTGTTATAAAGCTGTGATGATAAAGACAGTAGGACTGGTGAGGGACAGATAAACAGACCAGTCAGAAAGACTATCAGTTCAGACACAGATCTTATATTTGGTAACTTGGCATTTGACAGAAGTCTCATTATCAATCAACAGAGAAGAAATGGGCTATTCAATAATAAGTGCTGAAAAAATTGGCTCTCCATAGAAAAAAAGGAAAATCATTTTTATCTAACTTTGTTCACAAATTACAGACATGGAAAGCTGAAAAACTTAGAAGAAAATATAGCAGAATACTTTTATGATGTTAGAGTAGGAAAGCTAGCCTACAAAAAGAACAAATGACAAAGGACATGCTCCATCATTTGATTGGATTAGTGTCGATCTGCGTCACAAAAAATATCATAAAGTCAAAAGACAAGTCACAGAAAAGGAGAATATATCTGCAGTCCCTGTGACAAAGGATTAATCCACACTATCCAAAAGGAATCAGATAAATAAAATTAAGACAAACACCCCTATAGAAAAATGAGCAAAGGATGTGAACAGACAATTCCAGAAAGGAAATAAAAGTGGCCGGTATGGATATCTCAGCCATAATAATAATCTGGGAAATTAAAACAGCAACAAGTTATCGCTTATATCCTTCAGAATGGCAAAATTTAGAAGTCTGGTAAGAACTTACAGGATTGTGGAGAAATGGAAATTCCGATCCCTGCTGGTGGGAGCATGCACTGATAGCACCCCAGAGGGAAGTGGGTGCACCTGAGTTTGAAGCTGTGCATACGTTATGACTTGGCAGTTCCCAGAGGCGCTGTGAGCAAGGATGTGCACTGCATTAGCCCTCTGTGTGACAGAGTCGTGTTTTCACCAGAGATAATGTGCAGTGTTTACCCTGAAACACGTGATTGTCTAAATTGCGACCCTTGTTCCTCACCCTCACATACACACTTCCTATCCCTTTTCTTCCTTACATGTTCCCCTACGGACTTACCATTGCCGCAGCATTTTTTCATGCATGTTTCATATATATCACAGTATATATTTTACTTATCTTTTTTATTGTCCATCTCACAAAGGTAAGGGTTTTATCTCTGTCCTTTTTTTTTTTTTTTTTTCCCAATTCTACCACCACAGTACCTAAAACAGTGCACGGTTCATAGAGTTTTTAGGCACCCTATAACTATTCATGGCAAAAATAAATGAATGAAATCACAAATTCATAATACTGACTGAAAATATCAAGATGCAATAGGGTCTGGATACCATTCATATACATATTATAACATGTAATAGTATAATAGTTTATGGCTACCTAATAGATGTATGGTAAAGAAATTAAACAGGCATGTTAACTTCAAGATAGGAGCTGTCTCTGGAAAGAGTATGGGGAAATTTTGGTGTGGGGTTTTAATCATATCGATAACACTGTATTTCTTAAAGAGATTGGTCGACCTGATATGAATTTTGCAAAATGTTGACGTCTGTTATCTCAGGTATTTGAAATATTTTATAATTTTTAAAGAGTTGCAGGTAAATAAAGAAGAGAAAGACTATCTGGTTAGGTCCTCATATTAAGGCCGTTCCTTTGACGCCAGGGCCACCGGGACATACAGAAATCTTGACACTGACCCTGGTCTCCTTAAAATTGCTGACGCCACCCTAGACAGTCACGCACAGGTGTTTCTGGTTCTATTTATGTTGGAAGATCGAAATCTTCTGTGTTTTATTTAATCAGGGTTCTCCATTTTCCTGGGAGCAGAGGGCATCAACTACTGGAAATGAGCCCTTCCCACAGTGGGCCACGACGTCCTGCCGGCCATCCAGGGCCCGGGAGCAGGCGCAGGCTTCCCGTCGGCCGGATGATGGGTGTATGCGGGCTGGAGCAGACACAGACGTTTATTAACGCAGATACGTTTTTATTGAATTAAGAGGGAGCACTTAGAAGGAAGACTCAAGGAGTAAAAGGATTAAGTCACTTCAAAACATTTTTCTTTTGTCAAGTGAGAAATGAAACATCGTGGCGCCATCTGATTCTGATCCACTTGGGCCCTGTGGGGTGGCGGCCTCCTCTGAAAGCAAAGGGAAGTTGCCAAGAAAAGCCTGCATTCGTGGAAACGACCTGTTTAAAGGACATTTCTATGACCAGAGCACCAGAGAACCCACTGCTCTGATCACCAAGGAAGGCGACTTATAAGGTACCGTGATCTTTTTTATTATTAAAAATACAATTGAAAAAAATGTGTCGAGGTGCTTTCTTTCCATCCTTGGTAAGCTGCTCTTACTAAAGGTACATCCCGTTATGTACAATGTGCGCCGTCTTCGCCACAACCCACAGTGGTCGTTACTGTCCATTGTGCAGGTAAGGCTGCCGAGCTCCGGTGAGGTCAGACGATGCTGGTCATGCGGGCGTGGGAGGTGTGTGTGTGTGTGTGTGTGTGTGTGTGTGTGTGTGTGTGTGTGTGTCGGGGCGGGGGGCGGGAGTTGGTACTCCAGGTGCCACAACCTTCCACATCTCGCCTCTTTCCCCTGCTTCTGCTCCTCGTCCTCCCCCTCCCTGCTGCTCTCCCCCTACCTTCCATACACATTTGAAGGCCTCTTTGATGATCACGCATCTTTGGCTCACATCCTAAACAAGAAATTGTGTGTGAAAGATTGTTGAATGTGTACCGAACTGAGGGTATGCTATACAAACTGCTACTTCTATTATTCTATTCTCTTTTCCAAGATTTCTCATTGGTTCTTGTCCCTATCTTTTCTTGTTTCATCACTTTGTAGTTTTGTTTCATAAGGTCTTGTTAATATTTTTGGTGGCCTTCAAGAGCTTAAACATGCTTGTTTAAAATTCAGTTTTGGAATTGCCTCTATCACCTGCATTCACAGAGAGCAGGTTCCTCTGTTGATTAGTGAGTTTCTGGAAACACTTTCTTAGCCACATTTCCCCGGCCCTTTAGAACATTCTTTTACAATGCCATCTGGACTGGAATTGTTTCTGAGTTCTCTCTCCCTGGTTTGTGGTTGTGTCCACCCGCCCGTCTGACGTGGCCTGTGCTCCTGACTTGGGCTCTGTTTCTTGGTGCTGGTTTCACCGAGGTGAAGCCTTTCTCTGCTTCTTCCCCAGCTGGGAGGGTTCTGTGACCCCAGCCACGCTCTGCCTTTCCTGCCTCCCCCTTTCAGGACCCAGGCTTTGGTTTCCCGCTGGGAAAGAGTAGCTGTCAGTCCCACCTCCCGCCTCTTCTGCCTGGAGTCCCTCAGGCCTGGGACAGCACTCACCACTGTGCGTCTGTTCACTTTCTAGTCCTTGGATATGTTTCTTTTGGTTCTAATTGTGGCCCTATCTTTTTTATGTAAAGAAAACTCCATCTATAACTGCCATGCTTGAAGAGTAAGGGGAGAGCTGAAGGGTAAACTCACAATATCGCTTTGACCCAAAAACTCGAAAAATGCTATTAATTTTTTTTACTCTTTGAACAGGAATGAATGTTTTGTTTAACTACTTTTCCTGCTCCCTTTTATTTTTTTACACCTAAAAGTAGAATGCAGAACATTCTCCACTCCCTGTGGAAAGTCTCAATTTCTGAGGGTATTGGCAAGATGGTTTAGATTTTTTTCAGATTTTTATGGTAGCACATTCAGCTATAATAGGTGGAGTCTGCCCCATTCCTGTATTAAGAGAACTAAAAATTGGAGGAAGGGAGGGAGGGGATACGAGCTGCATTCCATGCCTTATCTTTAGCATTTACAAGAACCTTATAAATGTATTCAAAATCCCGAAAGCAGGAAGAGAGTAGTAAAACCCATGTGTTCATAGGAAATTCCGTGGCTGTTTGCTTTACAGTGTGTTCTGGAAAGAGCCAAGAGGTAAATAGCCAGAAGAGAGGTGATCTGGGGGCCGGAGAGGCCCACCATAGCTCCCCACTGGGCCACCCTGCCCGGTCACCTCCACATACTTCTCTGGGGTCCCGGTCGATACAGAGTGAAAAAGTTTGTGAGCAGAAAGTGTCAGTGGTCTGCTCCAGGCCTGACACCTGCATCCTTGTGTCTGGGACTTAAAGGGACACAGGGCCAAGGAGTTGAGGAGACTCTTTATTTTCCTACTCGGCTGCTCTCTACTTTCCATAATAAAACAGACAAACTAGCAGAGTCTGCCTGTCCAAGGCAGCAAGCAGCATGGTGCAAAGCCCAAGAGCACAGACAGACCTAGGAATCAGAAGAGCAGGGTTAGCGTCTCAGCCCTGCCACTTACTGCCTGTATCATGAGGCCACTCAGTCTTCTTAGGATTTCAGGATCCTTGGCTAATAGTAAAATGGGTCTAAGCACCCAGCTTGTGTGAAGGCTCTTGTGAAGATTACAAGAAGAAATGTATAGTAAGCACTTAGCATGAGGTAAGTACTCAATGCTGTGTACTCTTAATTTGCATTCTTTTATCACCTTGGATCTTAAAGGCATTGCAAGCAAATTAGAAAGCCAACATTTTTGCTCCTGGGCCAGATTCCAAGAACTAAACTATTCCCGCTTCACTCCCCACCCCAACCGCAACTGGGGCATGCCTTCAGATTAATCTCATGGCTGTAAATGCATGTCTGTGTCCCCCAAGGTTTATTGAGTCTTGGTTCCTACTCTCAGTCTATCTGAAATACCACTGATTTCACAAAAGTCAATTAAAGAACACTTCTCTTTAGGGACTCACATGCCTGGTGAGGAGCTGGCGGGGAGGCCTCTGAGGCCCTGGCTGAACCAGAGTTTAACCAATTCCCACTTCATTTAAAAAAAAAAAAAGGCATTGAAGGAACCACTAGTGACCACTTGTATCTGCTCCCTCTACCGTAGAGAATTTATGTGGAAAATGGGAAATTGTTTTTCTCTTCACAAATTTCCATGAGCTGTGCGACTTTTTAATGTAAAGCATGTTTGTCGAGGAGAAAGAATCACACAATTATCTCCACTGTGACCCCTGCAGTGGTATAAGTATAGGTAGAAATATTTGTACATGTTTTCAAATGAATTTCATCTATACTTTTTGTGCTCCATGAATATAAATATGATTAATCTTCAAATATGATTAATCTTATTATAATTGGTTGTATTTTTTTCCATTAACTAATTATTGCTTCCCTGCATTGATTGCCTTTTTCCTTCTTTGACTCTATAAATCACATTCCCTAGTCAAACATTGTAGAATTATTTTTTCTCCAACTTGCTTGATGTTTTAGTCAACCAGAAGTCACACACTAATTATTCAGAACTCATGCCAGTGGTTCCCCTTTGAAGTTATCACATTAAGACACTATCGACAAATACCTATGACGTTACCATTTGTCAAAACATTTTTGGGATTTTTTTAAGAATTGATTCCTGGGCAAATTGGATATTCCTTTGACTGTTTTTATTAAAGACAAAATCTCATATAAAATGAAGGTAAAAATAATACTTTCTTCTATTGTCCTAATGACATAAGAAAATACTTGTAAAATTTAATTGGCAAAACATAAAACACTAAACAAATTTTATGATTTAAAAATTCTCTGAAAATGGATTGTATGTTTGATATTGTCCCAAATCATTCTGAACTAAAACTATCAAACAAGATGGATAATCAAGCAAGTGCTATAGTAAGTGGTCCAAAGACAGGAGTGACTCTAAAGCAATCAGGGTGACTTTCTTGGTGATTTAATGTCAATGCTAAAAGCAATTCCAGAAGGGCAGCTTTCAAGATTAAAATACTATTTCAGGGCAACATCTTTGAAAGGCACTATTGGTGGTTATATTCTGCTTGTTGTGGTCCCACCCCTGCATATTGGGATTTGGAAAGTGTGGGTCCCATAAAGAAGCATATGTCCCTAATTATTGTCCCCAGAGCCTGGCACAATGGCTGGCAGGAGGCAGGTAAGGAATGACGACAGTTGGTTGGAAATAAAGCTTCCTTGGGGCTAAGTATATACATATTTATAAAAATGCCGATTCCTAGAAGATTGATTTTATGAGTAGTAAACTGAATTTGAAACCTTGAATTTTCCTTATATCTTTGTTCTTTGTCTTGGATTTTCAGACAGCCCAGAGAAGCTAAATGACTCACCCTTAGTTTCACAGCAAGCACATGGCAGGGTGAGAACCAAATCTGGGGCTACTGACTCCTGTGCCGTCTGTACCTTACCTTGTTGCCCAGGGCACAGACTGGCTTCATGGGCATGAGACCTGTGCATTCACACAGGACCCCTGCTTGGTCTCATGATCTACTGACGCTATCCTGAAATTCTTAGTGATTTTTTAAACAAAGGACCCCGTGTTTTAATTTTGCTTTTGGCCCCACAAATTATATACCCTGTTTTGCTAGTACCTTTGGATATGAGTCAAGGATTAGTCACGTCTCCTTGAAGAATTGCCTTCTAGAACTATGCCTTTCTAGTGCCCTATAATGAGAATCAAAGACAGAAGCTGAAAGTAAAAGCGTATCAACCATGACTCTCTATCCTTGGCCTTGACTTTTGTTCAGTGCTTCATTCATGGCAGCTGTTTGCCAGTTGACTTGTTTCATGCGGAAGCTAGTTCTTCCTGTGGCACCTCCCTATGCTGGGAAGTAGCCCATTCATACTAGCGAACTAGCCCAGGTCAGCCCCTGTCAAAAGAGCTGGTGCAAAAGTGAAAAATCCTTTCCTATCGCATAATCACTGGCTGTTTGACGTATCACCAAGAAGTTTAGCTATCATTTCTGTTTATTTACCAGTTTTTCTACTGAACCAGTTGATTTCTCAGTGAATTGCCCGAAATGAATAGTTGTTCTAATGTATGTGGGGAGAGCTCTTGGCTTTTGTTATATGGAAATTGGTTTCTATTCTAATGGGACTTCTCCTGGTCCTGCGCTCAGCTGAGGTGATTAAGTGTGGGGCCTGCTCATAAAAGGTAATTTATCAGCTTAACCATCTTCTTCCATCCGAGGCTAGATGAATAATGCCTGTTTGACACTTTCTTCCTTTCCTCTGGGCGTCCTCTGACATTCCTCTTCACATATAAGGTATCCACATGCTCAGAGTCACCACCGTGATCTCCCTTGACTTGGGACATTGCTCTGCATTTTCAGTTTGCTTCCCCGTCCTTATTGCCTGTCCTTATTTCCTTGGAGTCTGTGCTCTCTGTTATCTGACCATGAGCGATATTCAGTTGATACCTTTACCCCAATGCCTGTCTTGTGTCCCTGACACACATCTCAGCACAACTAAATGCACAGGTAGTCAGTGGCGGAGGCTGTCATTGTCCTGTCCCACCTTTCAGCACTACACTGGTTTGAGTCTGTGCCCACAGATTCTTTGCCGAAAGGCTTCCTTTCAGCTGCCTGTGGAGTAGACTGGGGTGACACCCCCCAGGAGCCAGTGGAAGTTGGAGGATAAATACTTAAGCATTTCTCAGCTGGTG
Source organism: Macroglossus sobrinus (assembly GCA_004027375.1). Classification (NCBI taxonomy): domain Eukaryota; kingdom Metazoa; phylum Chordata; class Mammalia; order Chiroptera; family Pteropodidae; genus Macroglossus; species Macroglossus sobrinus. Next base: position 215,904 of record PVKZ01001910.1, on the reverse strand, counting down.
AACATCCTGACGCCTGTCTCACACCATCTCCCAGAGATTGATCCCCAACAAGATGGAGCCCAGTTTGCTTGCAGTGATCAATTGCTATGAACATATCTTTAGCATCTTTCTTTCATTCTTTGTCTCACTCCTCATCCCCATGTTGGCACTTCCTGGACTACCTGCCAAATAAATTGCTTGCACCAAATCTTTGTCTGCAGGTTTGGTTGTGGGGAAACCAGCCTAAAGCCATTGGTGCAAGGAGAGGCTTCAGAAGCAGAACCTTGGACTTGGATTCTGGAGTTGCATCACTTGCTGGCTGATGATGATGACTTCTGGGGTACAGTGGAATCACAGCTGTTACCCGCTGGCAGGAGGGCAGTTGCAGTTGGCTTATGCAGTAATTCTTGTGATGGAAGATACAAGGATAATGACCATTTTAAGGATTGGTAGTAACTACCATAGAAACCCAGAAGGAAAATAACATTCTCTGGTCAGACAGTTATCAACTCAGGGCACCCTATGACAGGCAGAGGTCTCCATGGGAGTCCTTAAAGAGTTCCTCATCTCCTAGCCAGAGGGAGATGCGGACAGCCAGCCCCAAATGTAATGGTAATGATGGCGGAGGTACAAGTCCTAGCAGGTCTCCTCTGCTAAAGTCAGAACACTGTTAAGGAAGGAGAGGACACCAGAGACCAGCAATGGAACTTTTAGGTGGATGAACTGATCCTCCAAGCCCTTGAGCCCTCAAGACTGGCCAGGGCAGCACCCGCCCTGTAGCTATGGGAGAGCACTCTCTCATTGCCTGTGGGCCACACAAAGGCCTCACCTGGGGCAGAAGACTTGCAGAATGATGAGTGTTTTTTCCCCAGGAACTCTCCTGCATCCTCTCATGGCTTCAAGCCAGAAACGAGGGCTGAGACACAGCCTGGCCTGAGCAGGGACTCACTGTCCCTACTACTGGAAGAAAGGGGTGTGCTCCCACATGCTGAAGGGCCTGCCTAGCAGGCACTGGCAGGGACCGGGGAGGATGTCCCAGTGTGGATTGTGGAGGGACGCCGTGAGGACCAGGGAAGAAGGAATATGAGGCTGGGCAGGGGGGAGTTCATTGATAGTGCCACTCCTCTGTGACTCAGGAATTAGCAACCAGACAAGGGCTCCCACAGCTCGCCCTATACCCTGCTGGAATAATGGCTTCTTAAAGCTCAGAAAAATGATGACTCACAATCAGTGAGGTGGAGATGCTGGAAATACACTTAGTAGGGTTTCAAGGAAGGGTGAATATTCTCAGAGTGGTGACAGTGTTAGAATGGACTTATTGCACAGGACTTCAAGGTCAAGGTCAAGAATGGCAATATGAGTCCCACCCTCTTCTTTGGTAGAATTAATGTTGGAGTATTTTTGAAAATTACTTTGAAAATTGCTTTTGGAGTCAGTCTAGATGTCACTATTTACTAGCTCTGTGACCTTGGGAAGGTTGCTTCATGTCTCCCAGCTTGTTTCCTCATCTCTAACTTCTTGGAGCCGTTGAGACTTAGGTAACATAAGGCCTGGGTGCAGTGCCAGGCACATATTGCAAGTGCCTTACTGCATTAGCCATCTCTCTCTCTGTCTCTCTCTCTCTGTCTCTCTGTCTCTGTCTCTGTCTCTGTCTCTGTCTCTGTCTCTGTCTCTGTCTCTCTCTCTCTCTCCCTGTATTCTGAATGCTTTGACTTTTGGGTTCTCGTTGATCCAGAGGCACTGCTCCTCTCATGGTTGGCCAGTTTCTAGAGATAGTGAACAACCTGACCACAAGCACACTCTTCAAGTGCAAACTAATCGATGCAGAGCCCACACACCCAACCACCTCCTTTATCAGGATTCCTGGCTACTGTCTACCTGCCCTAATTGCCCCAGGGCAGGTACCAGATAACTAGGGGCAGCTTTTAAGCCCAGAGCCTGCAGACATTATTCAAACTAAGGTGTTTACGCTGCCTCACCCATTCTTTCCCATAGACACAAAAGGGAAGGCTTTTACTTACCTTTCCCTTTGCTGCCTCTGCCTCCTGACCACCCTGGTGCTTCCCTGTGTGGTTCCCCATGACCCCACTGCCTCCTCTGGCATAGCATGCTCCCTCTTCTTGAGAACTGTGACAAACTATTATTTTAATGGCAACCATATCCTGATCTATTGGCCTTATCAGACCTCAAATTTTCTATTTATATACTACTATATTTTATCAGACTTTTTAAAGGGCATTTTTAGGTTCCCAGCAAAATCAAAGAGAAGATACAAAGATTTTCCATAAACCTCCTTTCCCACACATGCACAGCCTACCCTATTATCAATATCTCCCACCGGAGTAGTACATTTGTTACAATTGATAAACCTACATTAACCCACCATTATCAATACACTAAAGTACCTAAAAATTCTCACTACTAATACTACCTGTGTACTTGTTTGGGTTTGTTGGTTTGTCGCGTATTTGTCTAAACTTCCTGGGCTGGAGGACACTCAGAGCAGAGGTAGTCCCAATCTGGGTCACCAATATCAGGAAGCATTAGGCGACGAGGACAAAGTGCTGGGACAGAGGCGGAGCAGGCTGGACACGGGCACAGTGAAGCTTTTCTTTCAAAGGAGAGACCACCAGAGAGGTCATCACCCAATGGTACAAGGCACAGTTCACCAGAAAAAGATATCAGTTTGGAATTTTTGTGCATGCATATCTACCTAACAACATAACCTTCCTATAGCTAAAGTAAAAACTGACAAAATCACAAGGAAAAGTTGACAGATCCACATTCATAATGGGAGAATTTGAAGTATTTCCCTCACAAACTGGCAGAATGACTAAATGATGAAAAAAAAAATCAGTAACAGTAGAAGATTTGAACAACACCATTAGTAGATATATAAATAGACTGTTTTACCCAATAACTTAAAAATAAACTTTTTTCTTCAAGCATACATGAAGCATTTTCAAAAAATAGTCACTTACGAGGCCACCAGTATACCCTGAGAAATACTAATGCTTCAGTGTCACCGGCCCATGTTCGCTCAACACAGCACAATGAAATGAGAAAGCAAAATGATAGGAACAAAATCCCCCAATTTTCCATGTCCTTGGAAATGTTAAAAACACTTCTAAATAATTTATGAACAAAGAAGAAATCATTTGAAAAAAAGAATTGTAGGAAGATGAATAGAGGCAGGGAGACCAGCAAGGGGACAATTGGAACAGTCCAGGAAATAGATGAAGGTGGCCCGGGTTAAAATGGCTGTGAATGAAAGGAAGAAACATGGATATATCTGGATCTATTGAGGAAGTTAAATTGATAAATAGGAAGAAAACGTATTGTGGTTCTCTCTCACCTTCCTGACGGAAGCATGGGGCCTTTTTACCCCTGCCATCTACTTCTGGATTTCAATGCCAGTTTTCAGCGGCATTGCAGTCGTGCCTGGGGAGATTCAGTCCTCTGGCTTGAGGTGGGGTAGGGGAACCCTCTGATCTCTGGAGAATGGATGTTGTCCTCAGTGAGGGTGAGACATTGAAGGGGGCCTGGATCCCTCCCCTCCCTCTGCCCTGCCAAATGCGGCTCTGCACAGACCTGCATGCCTTCTCTGCAGCTCTGAGTCTGGGAAAAGCAAGTGTGTGTGGCTGAGCATCACTAGCTACACTCATTTCCACTGTGCATCCCTGGAAACTGGTACAAAGCTGGCTGCTTAAAAAAAATTCTTTTTCTTGCTGAAGCAATGTTATAATTAAGGATTACATCCTGACCAAGGTCTTAGCAGCAAAAACTTATGAACATTATACCCCCACCTTGTAAATATAGTGCAATGAATTACAGAATTTAGAGATTACCTAATCCAATCTCCTTATTTTACAATTAAACTAAATGTCTTGTAAATGTAACCATGCTGTTTTTGCTCACCAGTACATTTTCAGGACCTAACACAAAGAATAAGATGTAGAAGTGGGGTCTAAATGTATTTTTCTTTGATTCTGTCTTTGTCTATTTGGCATCCATCCCTGGGCCAATTATATTAACTACATTTTCTCCTCCCAGTTTTGTTGAGGTATGATTGACAAAAATGTATATATTTAAGGTGTACAACATGATATTTTGATACACTAGGAAATAATTATAATAATCCAGATAATTAACATAGCCATCACTTCACAATTTGTGTGTGTGTGGTGAGAACATTTAAGATTTATTCTCTTAGCAAATCTCAAGTATACAGTATAGTATTATTAACTATAGTCACCATGCTTTTCATTAGATCTCCAGAGCTTATTCATCTTGCATAACTGAAACTTTGTACCCTTTGACCAACATCTTCCTATTTTTCCCACCATCCTCCAGCCCATAGCAACCAACATTCTACTCCTTGCTTTTAGGAGTTTGATTTCTTTAGATTCCACATGTAAGTGAGATCATGTAGTATTTGTCTTTCTGTGCCTGGTTTATTTCACTTAGCATAATGTTCTTCAGGTTCATCTGTGATGTCACAAATCACAGAATTTCCTTCTTTTTTATGGCTATTTTTTTTGGTAATATATATATATATATATATATATATATATATATATATATGCTATAAATTTTATATGGCTATAAAAACATCTTTCTTATCTGTTCATTCATTGATGGGCACTTGGGTTGTTTCCATATCTTGACTATTGTGAATATTATTGCAGTGAACACAGGAGTGCAGATAGCTTTTCAAAAGTGATTTTGTGTCCTTTGGGTAAATACCCAGAAGTGGATTGCTGGATGATAGGATAGTTCTATTTTTAATTTTATAAGGAACATCCACACTGTTTTCCATAGTGGCTACACCAATCTGAATTCTTACCCACAATGCACGAGGCCTCACTTTCTCCACATCTTCACTGATGCTTGTTATCTTTTGGCTTTTGATAATAGCCATTCTAAGATATAAAATGATATTTGTGTCATCATAAAAGAACATTCAGCTCAAATTGGTTCCATGTCACCAATTTTCCTTTTATACAATTATTGTATGTTGATTTTGTGTCCTGTGGTTTTACTGAATTTGTTTAGATATTTCATTGAATTCACCATTGAAGTCATTAAGGTCTGGGTTTTTGTTTGTGGGGAGACTTTTGATTACTGATTCAATCTCCTTATTTGTAATTGATTTGTTCATATATACTTTTTTATGATTCAGTCTTGGTAGGTGGTAGCTTTCTAGTAATTTATCTATTTCTCTAGATTATTCAATTTTTTGTCACATAATTGTTCATAGCAGTCTCTTATGATTTTTAGTATTTCTCTGATACCAGTTTTAATATCTTCTTTCAATTATAATTTTATTTATTTGAGTTCTCTCTCTTTTTTCTTAGTCTAGCTAAATATTTGTCAATTTTGTTTATCTTTTCAAAAAAATCACTCTTAATTTCATTGATCTTTTCTATTGTTTTTCTAATCACTAATTTTTATTTAATTTTTAAAATTTTTAAAAATTTCTTCTCTGATCTTTGTTATTTCCTTACTTCTCCTAACTTTAGGTTTAGTTTAGTGAGGTTTTTTGTTTTTTATTTGTTTGTTTGTTTGTTTTTGTAGATTTTTTGCAGCACAAAGTTAGATTTTTATTTGAGATATTTCTATTTTCTTCACATAAGTATGTATCTCTATAAACTTCCCTTTTAAAAGCTGATTTTACTGCAACTATAAGTTTTTGTATATAGTTCTATTTTCCTTTGTTTTAAAATATTTTGATTTCTCTTTGATTTATTCTTTCACCCACTAGTTATTCAGGAGTGCACTATTACTTTCCAAATATTTGTGAATTTTCCAATTTTCCTCCTGTTATTGATTTTTAGTTTCATACCATCATGATTATAAAAGATATTTGATATGATATCAACCTTCTTAAATTTTGTAAGACTTGTTTTGTGGCCTAACATATGATCTATCTTGGAGAATAGTCTGTATGTACTTAAAAATAATGTATATTCTGCTGCTGTTGGATGTAATATTCTGTTTATGTCTGTTAGGTTTATTAGATCTAAGGTGTAGTTCAAGTCCCATGTTTCCTTATTGAATTTCTGTCAGGATGATCTATGCCTTATTCAAGGGAAGCATTGCTGTCTATTTCCCTTTTCAGTTTGGTTAATATTTGTTTTGTATGTTCAGATACTTTAATATTGAGTATGTATATATTTACAATTATTATGTCCTCTTAATGAATTCACTCCTTTATCGTTATATAATGATCTTTGTTTCTTGTGAAAGTTTTTGACTTAAAATCTATTTTGTCTTGATATAAGTGTAGTCACTCCTGCTCTGTTTGGGTTATTATTTGCATGATACATCTTCTATCCCTTCATGTTTAGTTTATGTGTGTCCTTACAGGTAAAGCAATTCTCTTGCAAACAGCATATAGTTGAATTGTGTTTTTTAATTCATTCAGCTCTCTACGTTTTCTGAATGAAGACTTTAATCTATTTACACTTAAAGTAATTTATAGATAGGTAAGGAGTTACTATTGCACATGGAACCAGGGTACACTGGGGTGAACCTGGAGATTGAGTGTTCAAGGGTGGTCCTGGAACCTGGGTCTGTGAGTGTCTATCTGGTACTGGGGTGGGCTTTGAGTCTGAGTCCTTAGGGGCCATCCTGGCACTAGGATGACCCTAATGCCTGGGTCCAGAGGGATGGACCTGATTCTGAGTCTGTGGGGTTGGCTTGACACTAGGGTCCACTGGGGCAGACCTGGTGCCTGGAACCATGGAGGTCAGCTGCTGCTGAGAGTAGCCTAGAGCCTGAGTCCATGGACTGGAGCCTGGATTCTGGAGCTGCAGAGGCTGGCCTGGTGCCAGGGTTCACTGGGGCAGCTTGGTGCTATGGTTCATGGCAAAGATGGCAGCTCACTTCACTCTCCTTCCACACAGTGGGTATCTTTCTCCATGCTGCACTGTAAGGGGTTAGGGGAGGGGTGGCGGAATAGCTTGGTCTAGTAAGACTGTTTTAACAAAGTATTGCTGACTGAGTGGATTTTAAACACAGAAATTCATTTATCACAGATCTGGAGTCTAGAAGCTCAAGATCAGTGTGACAGCATGGTCAGATCGTGATGAAGGCCCTTTTCCACATTGCAAAATGCTGACTTTGCGCTGTGTCGTCACGTGGGAGCTTTCTTGCCCTCTTTTATAAGAGCACTAATCTGATTCATGAGAGCTCCACCTTTGAAAGGTCTCCCAAAGACTTCATGGACATTAGGTTTCAACACATAAACTGTGGCAGAACATAAACACTCAGACCATAGTACATGGGTAACATAAAATTCTCCTTCCTACCCTCTTCAATGCATCTTTTCTTATTTCTGTGCTCTAGTCAGGTGTTGCAAACTCTCATCTGTATTCTTTAGCTCCCATGAAGTTATTTTCATGTATGGAAGGCTGTTCACATTGATGTTTCTATAAAAGATAAGTGTTGATAACTCCTATTCTGCTATCTTGCTTATGTCATGCCTACTAACTATATTTTTTTATTTTCTGCATTCTTGACACTGTGGTATTTGGGGGTCTTACAGACCACGGGAGAGTCTACTTTTCCTAGGACTAGATAACTCTTAGAGCTAGCAAAAGGCTTGGCAGGAGCATATCTTTTGTATGCAAACCAAACAATCCCAAGGCTATAGCTCCAACCACTTCCTTATCTAACTTATATACTCCAACCCAATACTTCCTTTACCCTAAATCATACTGGTGCCAGGTACTAGAAACCATTCCTATTGCCCAAAGCCCACTGGAATCATTTGATCTAGTCAATCCTAAACTCTTTACCCTACTCTGCCTTGCTGATTTTCCTGCAGAAATACCAATAGGTGTCTGCTGACTCAGGCTTTCCCATCAGCCTTGTCTTCTTCCTCCTGACCATCCTGATGCTTCCCCTGTGACCCTGCTTGGAGTGGTATGCCTTTTTCTCTTGGGAAATGTAAGTAATAAATTCTTCTTTCAATGGCATTGGCCTCTCTATGCCACCTCCATAAATTAAAATTCCACAGTACATTTTATATAGAATGTGCTAATAAATACTTGACTGTCTAAATGAATGAAAGAATGAATGGATGAATCAAAAATAATGTCCAGTGATCTTAAGTGGCTTGCCCAAAGTCACCCAGTCAGGTGACAGTCAAAAACTAAATCCCTTGGCTTCTCAACTTCTATTTATTGTTGCCTGCTTTGGGGCCTCAAAGTAATTGCCATATTGGTATACAAGATAAAGATTATAGATAGCCAACAATATACAATTCTGTTGTATCATAAATTTGACCTCCCAAAATCATTCTTTCAGGCTATCACAAATAAAATTTGTATTTCCTTTATAATTGTATTTGCCTTTTAGAATATAAGAGGTTTTGGAGACGAGTCCTGTGTTTCTTTTTAAAAGTTGTTGCAGGAAGAGTTGAATGCAAGCCCTCTTTTCTTCTAATAAATTGCCCTGCAGCAAGTAGGATCCCACCGATTAGTCTCAAAGGCAGCTATTGCATCTCCCGAGTTTTTGAAGGCATTGCTAAGGGACTTCAGTTGTGAGGGTTTGGGAACAGGGTCTCCTGAATCTTTTCATGTTATTTCTGTTCTCTACCATCTCCCACTACCAAGTGCAGTCTGAAGGGTGAGAGTGAAGGGGAGGCAGCAGAAGCAGAGAGGGGTTTATAGACTGAAGACCTCTTGTTGTATTGCATCCCCTCATTATTGCCTGAGTGGAGGAGGCCCAGTAGGTTAAAACAAGGAATGACTAAAGTCCTTTGGGAACTGATGTTCTATGAGATAATCTGACAGTGTTGGAGAATGAGAGCTGTAAAATGCAAGCTAGAAATCAGGGACTGTCTGTATGCTGTGGTGGTTCAGAGAAGTCTTCAGGGCAGCCTGTATAACCTTAAATATGCCAACTAAGCCTCACTATGCTCATCTGTAAGACAGAACTAAAGCATCCACCTTATCAGCTTATTCTTAGAATTAGATGGCATAGTAACACAGAATCAAATAAGTGCTCATCCAGCTCACCCAAAAGAAGCTGTTGTTTCATTTCATAGGGCAGGGCTATGGAGAAGTGATAGTTTCACAGAAAAGGCCTTGTATGTATGGTGCTAAAGTGAGGACACCAGTATCTTCTCAGTGCCAGATCACCCTAAATGCCCAGGCTCAGTGACTTCAAGGAGGAAGAGAGAACTGAAAATTTGGACACACTTGCAGAGTAACTCATTTTCTGAGCTGGGAGATCTGCCAGGGGAGGCCCAGCCGACGTTGATCTCACTTCTGTCTTCTCTGTGTGTGTCCTAGTACATAGGTTGGCTGGTCACCAGCTAGCGCCACAGTTAATGGGAATATACTCAGTCCCCAAAATTTTAAAGTCAACAAACCATCCAGATGAACATTGAGCAGACTTTATTAATCACCTACTGTGCACAATGCACTAAGCTTACAGAATTTATTCTTGTTCCTCCTCATGAAGCAAACGGGAAGCTGAACTTCCCTGGAAGAAAACAGGCTGGAAATCACCTGCTTTTGTCAAGGGTTGAAATTTTCCAGAGCACTGAGGAAAAGAGTCATTGTTGACCTTAAAGTCAGTGGCTATTTTGGACTTTCCAATACAATTCAACTAAAGGCCATTGCAAAATTTCTAGAGGAAAAGGTAGAGCAATGTGATATTCAAAGCTATGAGTTTCTAATAATTAGAAAAAGTAACAATTCAAGGGTAATTTTTAAAAGATAACTATCATCCTGTTGAATCATCTATAGCATTTAAAAATAATTTTATATCTTATTTTCATAATCTTTTTAAACTTAAAAAATAATATATGTGCTTTTTACTTTACACCATATATAAAAAGTAACTCAAAATGAATCAAGGACCTAAATATAAGAGCCAAAACTATAAAACTCTTCGAAGAAAACATAGGAGAAAAGCATCAGGACAGAATTTGGCAATAATTTCTTGAATGTGACTACAAAATACAGACAACAAAATAAAAAAATAGATGAACTAGACTTCCTCAGAATTAAAACTTTTGTGTATCAAATGACATGATCAACATTGTGAAAAGGCAACCCATGGAATGAGAAAAAAAATTTACAAATTATATATCTGATAAGAGAATAATATCTAGAATATATAAGGAACTCCTACAACTCAACAGCAGAAACCAAACAACTCAATCCAAAAATGGACTTGCAAAAAAGAACTTGAATAGACATTTCTCCAAAGAATATATATACCATGGAGATATACAAATGGACAATCAGCACATGAAAAGATGTTCAACATTTCTAGTCATTAGGGAAATATAAATCTAAATCACAATGAGACAGCATTTCATACCCATTAGGATGACTATTATCAAAAACAAAACAAAACAAAACAAAACAGAAAACAGCGAGTGTTGGCAAAGGTATGAGGAAATTAGAATTCTTGTGCATTGCTGGTGAAAATGTAAAATGCTATGGAAAACAGTTTGGAAGTTCATCAAAAAGTTAAACATAGAATTACCATATGATCCAGCAATTTCATTCCTAAATATATACCCCCCCCAAAAAAAAATTAAGGCAAGGACATGAACCAATACTTGCACACCAATGTTAATAGCAATATTATTTACAATAATGAAAAGGTAGAAACTACCCAATGTCCATCAACAGTTGAATAGATAAAAAATATGTGGTATATACATACAATGGAATATTATTTGACCTTAAAAAGAAATGAAATTTTGACATATGCTAACACATGAATGGAACTCAAAGACATTACGCTAAATGAAACAATGCAGTTGCAAAATGACAAATATTGTAATGAGTCTACTGATATGAGATACCTACACTAGTCAAAGTCATGGAGATAAAAAAATGGAATGGTGGTTTCCAGGGGCTAGGAGCCAGGGGAATAGGGACTTATTGTTTAATGGGTACAGACTTTCTGTTTGAGAAGATAAAAAAGTTCTGGACGTGGATGGTGGTGATTATTGCAGCACAATGTGAATGTACTTAATACCACAGAACTGTACATCGAAAAACTATTAAGATGGTAAATTTCATGTTATGTATATTTTACCACAATAAAAAAATAAAATTCTGATACATGATACAACATGGATAAACCTTGAAATCATTATGCTAAGTGAAAAAATCCAGATACACACACACACACACACATGCACACACATACATACAAACAACTATTGTATGATTCCACTTATATGAAGCACAGGGAATAGGCAAATTTATAGAGATAGAAAGGACATTGTAACATTTTATCTGTAAATATTTTAATATGTATTTCTTAAAAGTAAGGACTCAAAAAAAAACATAACTGCAATGCCATTACCACACCTAAAAAAATGAACAATAACTTCTTAATAGAAAGTTAATGTTAAAATTTTACTGTCTCATTATTTTTCAGTTTGTTTAAATCAAAATTCCCATAAGGTCCTTGTGTTATAGTTGGTTGACATGTCTCTTTAGTCTCTTTTAATCTATAGGTTCTTCATGTCTCTTTTTCTTCCTATTGCAGTCTAAGTTGAAGAAACTGGATTATTTGACTTGTTGAGTTTCCATTGTCAGGATTTTGGTGATTGTATCTCCATGGTGTCATTGAACATATGTTTTTAATCTCTTGTATTTCCTGGGAATTGGTAGATAGATCTAGAGACTTGCTTATATTGAGATTTGATTTTCTGGCAAGACCATTTCATACATAGTTTTTCAACTCCATCAGGTGGTATATCATGTCTGTCTGTATCTCTTCAAAATAATTCCAGAAGCTATTGACAACCATTGCCTAGATCCTTTAATTCATTAGGTGTAGTGATGGTCTCTCAGTCCTTATTCACGTGATAGTTGAAATGCTTCCATAAAGAGATTTTCCTCAGTGACTATTTGGTTATCTTAAGATTTAGAAAAAGCAGAAACAATTCTTGTTTCTTTTAACTACAGTAAAACTTATTACTTTGTGAATTGATTCACTAGCATCTTCTAATGGTTACTACTGAGTTTTTTGTTGTTGCTGTTGTTGTTTTAGTATTATGTTGATGTGTTTCAAGCCATCACATTTCAATTCTTACTGATGTTCAAATTGTCCCATCTTTGGCCAATGAAATCCTCTTTAAATTTGCTTCTGAATCCTCAATTCCAAGGTTGTTTGTTACCTTTCTTATTTTCTAGTGTGAGTAGATGTTTCAGGTTCATGTGATACATTTGCTGCCCGAGACCTGAATTAACCATTTTCCCAAGAATTTCTGGTCACTTATTAGGAGAAAATGGTATTTGGAGATTACTATATAGGCATCCATTGTTACTAGTTTGGTCATTGTTACATCTTCATTTCTAAATATTTAAAATACAGAATATACTTATTAACTCCCTTCCTCAAATAAATGAGAAATTAGCACAACTTCATTTTTCTCTACTTTTTTTTTTCAAGCTTTTCAATTTATCAGCTGTAACATTACTTTTATACATCTTTACGAGTTGTAACCTTGACATTTGGGTCTGTGGCTATAATTAATCTTTCTCACTTTGTCTATAGACTGATTATTAAAGCTATAAACCAAAAACCAATATTTGAAAAATTACAAGTATATAAATATCATCTAGTAATGAGTCTCAAAAATGTATGACTAGGTTTATTACAAAGGAAATATACTCCTATCCACTACATTGGCCCACAAGAAGGAAAAATTTGTAAACCTAATGGCTGAATGTATTTTTTTTTATAATTACAATCATTTGCTCAATGTCATGCTACTTTTCATTCTGCTTTATATTTGTACTATGATGTTGTATGACTATTTTCCCTGGAGTTGCTAGCTGAAGCATATGCTTTCATCTGATTATAAAATTTCTAGATTTCTGTTCATAGAATTGCATAATGAAACCCACTTGTATTTTGAAGACATACATGGTAGAGTCCTTTGATACATCTCATATTAATTTTGACCTATTGTTTTCCAGATCATTGCAGAGTTTCAAGCTAAGATTTATTTTCATTGTATTCCTCTGTTAATTTTACTATTTCTAGATCACAGATATCTTTCTTTCTTAGGTTATTTGCTCTGATAAAATAACATCTTTAAATGCTTTTTTAATTTTTAGAAAGGTTTATGGAATATAAACTTTCTGATTCCTTTGTACTTGAAACTGGCTTTAATTTGATCTCTTATTTGACTGATAGTTTGGCTGGGTATAGATTTTCAGTTTTGAAATATTTCTCACTTAGACTATAAATAAATTTCTCTGTTGTCTTCTAGTATCTGGTATTGTCAGTTATAAATCTCACATTTGTCTTAGTGACAGTTCTTGGTAGTAGGCTACCCATCATCTAGTCATTCCTTCCTCCTTCTTACCAAACCCTTTTTGTTCAAGTGTCAAGATTATTGTTTTGAAGGAGGAGGTCCTCTTCTCCCAGCCAACCATGATAAATACATTCTTCTCATCAGTGATTGATTCAGGAATAGGCTTTTGGATGTTCATATTTGAGGAAAGGATGATTTTAACTTGTAGCCATCCTATGACACTGAAGAGAAGAGCAAAATGTTGGACATAACAGAGTAGAGATGCTAAAAGAATCTGAGTTATTAATTATGTAATTGTACTGTTGAATGAACTAAACCTAAGACTACTTTACACTGTAAATTTTTAATTGTAAGTAGATTCTAGATAGTCTTAGATTGAGGATCACTTTGCCTCTTGAAGAGGTTAATTTTATTATTTGTACCTCTAATTTTGAATTACTGACATCTCAACATGGCTGACTTTTGTGTTAAAATAATTCAGGCCAAATGTTTCTCTTATCTCTTCTTAATGGGGGCATAAGGAACTACAAAAAAAAGAAGAAAAAGCATCTCTACAATAAATTTGGTAGACATGTGTAACTGAAAAGGCTGTCAAGAGTTAATTTAGTCTACTGCCCTGATTCTAAGCTGGCCCAATGAGAAACTATCCCATAAAATTGCTTCATATGCTTTTCATAGACACAGAAATGTCATCACCTCCCTTGCTGTGGTACATTCCAGCATGTCAGTGCCAAAGAAGGAGGCACGGCATCACAATTTTATCCTGAAATAAATGTGGTGGCATTTGTTCTGATAGAACCAGTTTCCATTAGTGTGCTGAGGCCTTTCTTGCTGCAGGAAAACCAACTAATGTCCAGATGCATGGGAGTGAGAGTTTGAACTGCAGAAATGGTTTTGTTTTACCAGATGTTTATGGAGTGTTCTTTTAAACTTAGAATTCACCAAATGCGTTAAAAATGTAACTTAATTTTGAAAATAAAAATCCAAAATACTACATATCTAAAGGGTAATTTATTTTAAGTGATAAGACTGTCAAATTTACAAAACTCCTCTATTATGTAGTAGCTATTGAAAGTCTCTACTTTGGGAGTGGCACTTGCCTTCTTTCCACCAGGGACTTCCCTAGGGTGGGGACATGCTCAGCTACCCTAATTCCTTCCACATGGAGGCTATGGCCATCTGCAGTTGTAAACCACGATTCTTTGACACGTAAATCCCAGATGGTGCTTTGAATTTAAGGCCCATATTGCATGCAGATTTTTACCACATGTGGTTTAAATATTTTTCTTATTGTTACTCAATGCATGCTCATTGTGAGGGACAAAAAGGTAGATAAATACATAATGCAAAGAAAAAGAAACTCCCATGACATGTTAATATTTTGAAATTTGTTCTTCTAAATGTTTTTAAAGCATATTCATTTATATATATATAACTTTATTTTTTCTTACAAAAATGGTCTTGTGCCTGCCCTGCTCAAGGCTACTCACCATCCTGCACGTTCATGTCCTGGATGCCATGGCTCATGGGTGACCTGATCATAACTCTCATGGGCTCCTGCAAGAGCTCAGGAACCTAACATCAAAGTTAATTGCTGTTCACCAACATGAAGGGAAGGGCAAGGGGGCCATTGGACCCAGAGCTACCATGTGCCGAGCACTTACTGTTTGCTAGTTGAGATTCTACATGTGTAATCTCTACTTCTCATGCCTACCCTCAGGGATGGTTTGTTACCACCTCTTTGCAGATGTGGAAATGAAGAATGGCTGAATCAGAATTTGAACTCAGAGTGACTTGGCCTCAAAGCCAGTGTGTCCTACGGTACCACAGCACTTCCAGGTTGGCAGATGTAATGACCTCCAGATCAGAGGCACCTGGGGTGGAGGCAGCAGAGAGGGGAAGATGCTGCCCACTAAAGAAGATGGAGAGGGTGATGACTGAAATTACCCATGATGGATTGAAAGGGGGGTGCCCAGGGGCTGCTTATCGTACCATCGGGAGGGGACATGGTGACCAGGATTAAGCCTCAGTGGGAGAGGCAGAGCTTAAGGGAGATGAGTCAGGAGGCAGAATAAATTCCTTTGGGCAAGGCTGGCCTGGAGAAAACCATGAGGCTAAAAAAAATGGTTTTCATTCATCTATAAAGTCTTCAAGTTCACCAGGTCCTTGCAGCCCCCTCAGGGCCCTCAGACACTGTGCCTCTCTAGCCTCCTTGGGCAAGACTATCCCAGAGTGTAGTCTCCTCCCTGACACATTAAAACTCCTACATGCAGTAGTCAGTCTCTCAGAACATTTTGTTGGCTAGAGCTTACTCACGAAATGCATTCATATCATTAAGTTAATGGATATTATTGGCTCAGTGTGCTTCTTTCTCCCACATACTTGCATTTTAGCAGCATCGTTGGTACCGGGTGCTGGAAATACAAAGATGAAGCCACTTTCTTAAGCAGCTCCCTACAGTAAGGAGAACATAACACAGGGGAGATGAGAGAGGTATTTGCGAAAGGTTTTGTTACTTTTTTTTTCCCCTGGAGGGAGATGGTTGAGTGTAGCCCTGGAAGGAAATGTTCAAATGGAGATTTGAGGGATGAGTAGGAGATGAATACAAAGCTGAGTAGTCGCAGAACAGGGAAAGTGACATAGCAATGACTGGAAATAGTGATCGCCCCTGCTCTGGCTCCATGTAGTAGGCAGAAGCCAGTGGTCTGGGCTGGACTGCAGAGGACTTTGTATGATGTCATACAATGTTGGGGCTGTATCCTGTGGGCACCTGGCCCCATCAGGGGAGAGACTTAATCTGAGTTGTGTTCTGGAAAGATATTCTTGGTAACAATGAGGAGGATGGATGAGTCACTTGGAGAAAGAGAGACCGTATTCCAGAGAGTTCAGTAATGTGGACATTTTCAGCAGATAGTGAGAATGAGTTTGGGTCAAGGAGGCCTTTTCCCAGGGTTTGGATGAGAGGAGACTAGCTCTGGCCTCAAGGAAATGTGGGGGCTGAGTCTGGTCCCAGATAGGTAAGAGGAGCAATTACTTTAGTCAGGGGCTGCAGGGGCAGAAGACCTCATTACTCAAGAATTGCAGTAAATCTTGGGACTGGCCTGTGGGAGGCCCTAGGTGCTTGTCCCGTGTTGGCTTTTTAATGGCAATCATGCTTTGTAAAGCTCTTCTGTTTTTGGAAGTGGGAACCAGCACAGGAAACAGGTTCTGGGATGGTTTGCCAGGCCGTGGGCTGGAACAGGTGTCCAGGTGGGCAGGAAGACTGACCTGGAGAGGAAGCCAGTCACAGACTTCAGAGGACCTTCTGCCAGGTGAGAGCCAGCACAGGCAAGGTGTGGTCTGCCGAACACCAGGTGGGCGGACTAGCTGGTTTGAAAATGCAGGCAAAGAGACCCTGGTGGTTCTTAGTCAGGAGCAGAGGGCTGGGCCATGGCCTTCCGTCCCAGCACTGCCGCCTCTTTGCTGGGTACCTTGGGAAAGCCACTTGATCTCTCTGTGCCTGGTTTTCTCATTTGTGGTATGGAGCAATAATGACACCCACGTTGCAAGTTTGCTGTGAGGGTCACACGAGCTAATACTCCTACAACGCTCGGAGCAGGGAGTGCCTTGTGGATGCAACATACGACATATTTGCTTTACTAGAGACCCAGGCCGCAAGAGCTCTGAGGAAACTCACCCTGGCTGAAGGCTCTTCCATACTCCCTCCAACGTAGGAGGCAGCTGCACCTTGAGACACCACTCTTCCTTCTTCGGAACTTCCTGCACATCCAAGGACCTCCCAAGGCCCAGACACACCCAGTTAAAGGCCAGGAAGGGGCGGCATGGCACCGGCCTGTCCCAGTGCAGCCAGGGGCGGCACCCGCCCTGCTCAGACTGTCCAGTTGTACCTGGACGTCACCCCCGTCACATCACCCCTCGCCTGGAACTTCAAAGTGGTTTATTTTTTCCTTTTGCATTTGGATTCCAGGCATATTTAATGGGGCGTGTTAGAGCAAAACAGCCATAACTTGCAGTCTTTCTCTCCAGATTAAACAGGTGCATAATCCTTCTTTAGCCAAGCTTGTCAGCTGCAGCAGCTGAGAGCGCCCCATCTCTGTGGGCCTCTGTGACTGTGCTCTCCTCCTGTCTTTGGGGCTCCCCAGTGCACCTCTGTCCGGGGCTGTGACATCCCCAGCTGTCCTGGCCCAAGGCAAAGCATCACATTCCCTCCCCATACTGGGCAAAACTGTCTCAGCTGTGGGAGTCTGAGGTAAAAATGAAAAATATTTTCCTGTCAGCAGGTGCCTCTGGCTGACTTCATACGATTTCCGAGTGGGGGTAGTCAGGCCCAGTGGAAACCACACTGCGACAGGCATGTGGAGCCGTTTGGGAGAGCGCTCCTCCTCTCCCGCTCTGAAGTGGCTCCTGCTTCCCATTAGCGAATGTTCCCGGCATCTCCTCTGGGACAGTCTGGCAGGTACCTGCCTCAGCCCAGGGTCGGGGCTTCCAAGCGGTTCGGCTTCTGCACGGACGGACGAGGCGGCTCCTCGGCCGATGGCGTGTCCCCTGCCACCCTGTTCTTTCGGAAGTTGCGCAATCATCTTCTAATGTAAACAAAAATATTGCCGGAGAGGCGGGCGGCCCCCTGGAGACCCGCGCCGAGCGGCGGTGATTGATGGGCCGGAGGATGGAACCGCAGGCCCGCATCAGTCACACCTACGGCCTGGCTCCAAAACGGGCCTGTTAGCACAGCCTGACTTGGATCATTTGTCTCCAAGTCCCCGGGGATTTTCAAACAGCTGTGGAGCCAACCATTTCAAAAGGGAACATAGTTCTGGTTTGTGGCAAGAACAACATGCACCGCGTGGGCTCCAGAATCCCAGCCTCCGAATTCCTGGAGCGCCAGGCGTGGCTCCGGTTCCCCTCAGGGCCTGCTGTGTCACCCCTGCGGGTGGCCCCCTCTCTGTCCTCCCCGCACAAATGGCCAGGCCGTTTAGAGCCACCGAAGGACTCAAACCCAGGGTACATTTTTCGCTCTTCCCCTCTCCCTGAGACCGCCTTTCTGTCACAGACCCAGGGGAAGCAGTGCTTGGCGCCAAAACCTGGGCCAGGAAGGATATTTCTTTCCACAGATGCAAATCATTTTCCTTTCTTCCTCTGCCCTCTCCTTGTCCCTTCTCTCTATCTCCTGCCTCTTTCTCCCTTTACCTCATTTTACGCTTTCTTCTCTAGAGGGGCCTTGCTCTGGGGAGGGGTGAATTTGGGTCTGGTGCAGCTACCCGGCCTGCGATGTGGGTGGGAGAGAGCGAGTGCAGGAAGTCCACAGGGTGGAGGAGGCTGATAACCAGCAAGACACAATGGCCTGGCCGGGAGGGAAGTGAGAACAAGGGCTGAGGCGCAGTGTTTCAGGTGGGAGCCCTGGAGGGGCCCAGGGGCTAGGAGGAAGGAGGGGAGGGGAAGGAGATGGCCAGGGCGCCAAGGCCCCCACTGCCTGTCCCAGCGGCTCAGAGCCAAGCTCATGGCTACGTGATAGGGCTGGGCCAGACCTGGAGACTGGCATCCTCCTCCTTCTTTTCCAGAACTGCCAACTCAAGTTGAAATGAAGGGCCCTCCCCATCTGCCCTGCCACCCCAGCGCCGGCCAGCAGAGAAGGTGCAGCCTCCTGGGACTTCGAGTGAGTGGGAACATTCTGGAGCCCAGCAGCCTCAGCAAAGGGGTCAGCCAGCCTGCAGGGCACCCTCCACCTTCGGAAGTTTCTCTCTTTTTCCTGCCCAGGACTGGGGCCACAGGAGCCTCTGGTGGACACTCGAGGCCCACAGGAAATCTGGACCTCCTGGTAGGGTCCCAGAAGTGTCTGAAAGCAGAGTGGTTTATCACCGAGCCAGGTGGGGATCAAGTTCTACCTCTACATCAAAGAAGTCTCTGTAGGGAGAAAACTGCAGCCTGTCTTGGGGATGTCAGACCAGCCACAATCCTCAAAGATGGTGTAAGCGGGCTCTCCCTTACTATGACTCCCTGATCGCCTTCTCAACCAGGCGGCCAGCAGTTCCGCCTCTGCCCTTACAGAGTATGGAGCACCCTGTGCAACACGCATACTGGCACGTGGGCACGGATGTGTACAGACACATTCTCTGTGAAAGCCATCATACCCACATTACAGAACATTGAGAAAATAGAGATGGCAGGAGAAAATCTCCTTCTTCACGTTTAACTGCTCAGGCAGGTGAAGCCTTCGCTCTACACCCCCTACCCCACAGGGGACTTTCTCTGTGGTCCCTCCGCAAGCTGTGCCCGCTCTTCATGCTGGCGTGTGGAAGCCCCGCCTGCTCATGGGTCTCCTCATAGCTGGTGAGCCTGAGCGCAGGGACTGTGTTAGGTTCCTCTCTGACCCCCTCCAGCCCAGAGAGGGGGCACTGAAAATACCTCGCTCATGCTCGGGTAGGGAGGAAGAAGGGAGAGTAAAAGGGGGATGAGGTCACTCTGGCATGGTAATTCAGGACACTTTCATGATCTAGCGATCTAGTTCTTTTCGTCATTGTTGTTGTTTTGGGAGGAAGTCTGTTTACGATTTGCCAAGTCTTTTTTCTTTTGAAGTGGAAGCGAGTAAAAAGGAGTCACAGCCACATTCGTCTTCACCCACCTGGGGAATGGAGAGGCGTGTGACTCCGTACTCAAAACAGCAGGTGCAGCAGGAATCAGGATAATGGAATCACACTATAATTGGAGCAATGTGACACCCCACACAGCTATATTCCTCAAGCCTCTCCCTCTTTGAGCCTCAGTTTCCTAATCTGAAATGTGAATGATAAAAATACTGCCCCCCACAGATGTCACTGGGGGTGACTTGAGCCTGTGACATACATGTGGCTTGCCCAGCAGTCCTGGTACATAAAGAATCTTCAGTCCATGTTAATTGAATCAAAATCTGATCTTTAACATCTGTGGGACCCCGCCCAGCAGCTGTGTGAAATAACCAGCACAGAGTCCAAGGATATAAACGTGAAATCTACCTGATTGTAACATTGCAGGGTGCTGGCGAGGATATTGCCAGGACCGAAATATCTTGGGTTTCACTATCAGAACAAAGTGTGCTCTCTCTAAAGCATGACTTTGTTTTTGTCCTGTGAACACCATGGCTCTTGCAACTGATTGTTGCCCTCATTGCTTAGGCTGCTAGGTAGCTCGGAGTAAAAATTGTGTCCTACCTTCTGTGCACCTGAGAAAGACCATTCAGTGTGTACTTTTGTGAGGTCATCTAACCTTTGCTTTCCTGTTCATGTTGTCCTCAATCCTTCAGTGGCCTTTAATGTTATTCTGAATGAACTCTTCTTGGATGAGGTTCACAGAATCATTTCTCAGCAATCGTCACCCTGGACAATGAGCATCCCAGCACCTCTCTGTCCCATACTGTCGCTAAAGGCTGCAGGAGTCAGCAGCCCAAAGAAGCAGGATCGCTGGTGTCGTAGTTTCTATGTTCATTAAAAATCCTGCCCCATCGTTTATTTTCTTTCAGTCCCCTGTGAGGCCGTGCTAGTTTTCACAGCCCCTCACAAGACTTACCACCTGGTGGTAAAGAGGAATTAAAGTGGATCTGTGTGCCAGGCATGTTTTTGTTAAAACAAAAGATTTTCAAAAGAAATTCTCTGAGACTTCTCAGCCCTTTCTCAAGATGTTCCTTCCTTCCTCTCTTCCTCTCTTGTTCCTTGACTCTCTCTCCCTTTTCTTTCCTCCAACATATATGTTGCTTACTAGCTGAATAAGTTACTTCAGTTATTTGAACTTCAGTTTTTTTCATCCAGTAAAGAGGGATTGGAAAAAATCTCATAGAATGATTATGTGGATTAAATTATTCATGTAGAGCACAGAATATTCTCTGATGTAGTGTAACAAATGTTAACTTTTATTCATTTAAGGAACAACTATATGTTAAATGCTGGACATACACAATCTAACATTTCTCAGGAAAAAATAATGTACTTTATTTAAGTACACACATACCCGCCTTGGTAATTTGGAAGTGGAGAAGTGCTGCTGAGATTCAGTTAATGATGAGCAGTTGTTAAAATCCCAGGAAAGGCTGGAAACTGTACACTGTCTTATCTTCCTCTAGAGGCCATTGCGTCCTTGTCCACATTAGTTCTCTGCTCCTTTCCTCACCCCATTTTGTGGCATTTCTCTCCTTTTGTCCCCGAGTCCTGTCTTTTCTGATCTGGGGTTCCCTTTGGGGCCCCAGCCCTGGGCCACAAGTCAGGCCGGGCACCTCCCAGGACTGGACTCCACTATCCTTTCCTACCTGGGCTACGTTAATCATCACTATCTGTATGCAAATCACTACCTAAAGGAGATGGATCTCGGTATTATATTTGCTACCCTCCCCTTTTTCTCTAATCATAGCCCGATTACTTTCAGTCTCCCTCTCTGCTTCTGTGAACCTGTTGTCCCTTTGGCTCCCACAAGCTCTAAACACCCTCCATCCAGTGATGCCTTGAGTGATTAATCTGTGGCTTGTTTCCTCCCATCTTCCCCAGAGCATGTGCAGTGCTCATTCATCAAGATGCCCAGATAATTGAAGCAATCCAGCTTCGTCAGGGCCACGCTCTGGGCGGCGAGGCTAGCTGGGAGACCTGCGGCGTTCAATGTGATTACTCTTTCTGAGCTAATCCCTGGGGCTCCTCAGCCTCCTGCAGATCCCCATCACCTTGAGTTGTGTTTCCGTAAATGTCTCTCCCCTCCTCCCGGCCAAGTCCTTCCATGGACTTTAATCCTAGACTGGCTTTAGCCTAGTCGTCCCCTGACCTGCGAAGAGCCGTTTTCATTAAAGAACTAGATGGATGGAAGCTTAAGGGAGTTGAATTGGCTATTAGAAAGAACGTTTTCCCCTGAGGCCTGGAGAAATTGAAATATGCTACTGAGAAAAGTGATGGGCTCTTTTAAAGAAAACTCTAGGGGAAGGACAGAAAGTGGATGTCTCTTCAGAGACCAGTAGAGAATCGAATGTGCTCTGCCAACCCATCCCCAGGACGAGGAGAAGCCGTGGAGTTGCAAGAGTCCTTAGCAAAACCATCTGTTCCAACTTCCCTCTGAATACCGGTTTTGGGATACCTTTTCTTAGCATGAATCCGCCCTCATTATTCTTTTATTCCTTCCTTCCTTCATTCATTCATTCACTCACTCACTCATTTCACAGACATCTGTGACTCGGGGCCTCATACTGCCAGATGTTCACTGTCCCAAGCACATGTGAGTAACAGGCAACAACGGCAAATTAGTGTCCTCCCAGAGGAATTTAAAAAGTTGTATAAGTGGCATCAATATTGTCTTTGGACTGTCAAGTTAATAAAGACAATAAATATCACCAGTTGTTTTAGGGGAGTCTTCTGCAAGGGAGACTTTATATTCAAGGGGCATTATCTCTTCTGAGCAAGGCCAGTCGGCAATGGCAATGAAACAAAGAGACATAGTCACTGCAATAAAGAAACCCTCATGTGAGCAGCCTTGTAAATTCACACCATGCAATAGAGGATCTGTAACCAAGTGTTGGACTAGGTGTGTAACCTCAGAAATCTTTAGCTCTAGAGACCCAGAGAATTTGCAGTTGTCATTACCCTTGAAGTACTTTGCCCATCAAGACGAGCAGAGTCTGGCTGCCTCACCTGAAATTTGAGCCTCCTAAAATATGGCTCCAACTTTATCTTCTAAAGGGATGCATTAGATCTTTAGAGGTCCTAAGTACCAATATTACAGTATCTCACATCTCTCCCTCCTCCCCATAGAAGTAAATATAAAACATTATTAAAAACCATAACATAACCCTAAAGAAGTCCAACTCTGTTCTGATTTTTCCCATAATGTCTTCTCAATGCTTTTTAAAACATAATAAATAGTAAATTCTTAAACAAAAATTGTCGGTGTCCTTGCTATTTCAATGGCTTGAGCACATGCTCATTTTGATAGAGGGGTAACCAAGCATTGTCCACTATGTCCCCCCAACACCCTCCATTCAGTCCAGTCTGATCTCACGATCGGACTTTCTAGGCTCTTGGGCTTCCTTCGTGTCTTGAATCTCTCTTTTTTCTCTGCTTACATAACTCCTACTTCAATCTAAGGCCCAGCTCAATTTCCAAACCAGTGGCACCACCAGATCCTCCCACAACTGAGGAAGCCTCCATTGATCATTCCTTTGCCTCTGATCTCCCATAGAAAGTGGTGTCCGGTCACTTAATAACACAGTACTTTGTGACATGTCTCTCATTGTATTATTTAATGTTTTAAGTGCTCCTGTAGTTTTACTAATGAATCTATGGGGTTTGAGGATAGGACTCAGGTCTGACTTTTTTCTCTTTGCTGCTAGGTACATAGATGGCACTCACATTTCAAGCATGCCGATTCTTTGGGGCAATACATTCTAATTTGAGGGACAAAGAGCCTTACTTTAGAAGCAGAAATTCTCTGAAACATTGTAAATGCATTTCACTTTGGAAATACTACACTAAAAGTTGGTGATTACTTGGTGCCAAAGGAATGGCACACTAAAATGCACAATCAAGCACTGATTAACATCGAAGTGAAAATATAAAACTTAAATATGTCATAAAAACTCTTAGACCTTCAATTATACATGCCTAGCCTCCTCTTTTGTCCACACCCCCAGTTCCCACCATCCTCTTCCACTACCATCCACACTTGAGAGACACTGAGCTAGGTCTTTGTGAGTTGTTATCAAAGCAGCAAAATAATTCACCCATTAACACCTTAGCTCCATTTATTTCATTAGATGAGTCATCCCTCACTTAGCAGAGCACCAGGAGAGTGGGCACAGGCTACTTACATTTTTATGGCATGAAAGGAAGATTGGAAAAGTCTAGAGCTTTAGATACTTAATACCTTTAGATTCTGGTACAGCTTCTGTAGGTCAAAATTCTCTGTGTCAGAGCAAGAACCAGGAGGGAAACCATCAGGATCAGTGCAAATTTCAAGGCAAAAGAGGTGGTTGCTGATGCCAGATGCTGGATCCAAGAAGTGGGTTTAATTTGCGATGCACTGCTCATCAGGAAAGAGGGAAGGTGAGAGGGAGCTGAGCGGCAGCAGCAGATCAGGTACTATGTAGGGGATAAGAGCATGGAGCATGGAGGGGATGCCTGAGGAAGGGCAAAAATGAAGGAAAGTTTTTGTTGGCTTATTCTCTTTTTGGATAGGGAGGTGAGCATATTTATTGCTGAAATGACTAAAGATTCAAGAGAAGTAGTGCAAATGACGAAACAAGGATGGCCAGAGTGGGGATTGAATCAAGAGTGCAGGAGGAGGAATTTCCCAGAGACAGAAGGAGGGGAGCTTTTCCCTCACATTAATGTTATAATGGACTACTTTAGAGGTCTTTGATGGTAAGTGGGGGAAGTCAATTTAAGCCCCTTAAGTAAAAAGAAAAAAGACAGAGGCATGGCTGGGCCTCAGGAACATCCAGAACCAGGACTCTCACATTGCTCTCAGATCCTCTCCATCTACCTCATTCTTCTCTCACCCCTGCATATCTTCAACTTCTTCCATGTGGAGAGGAAGCAAAGCTGACGGCTGCAGCCATGAGGGAGAGCCTGGACTAACCCTCCTGGCCTCAAACCCAAAATTCTAGGCAAAAAAATTTTCACTGGTCCATCTTGAGTCTTTAGGAGCCCAAATGTGGGTCAAGAAATTATGGTCAGGTTGTGGGAAGGAGGTTCTACATAAGCACATGCCAGCACCCATGGGGACCACACAGATCGAGTTGAGAAAAGGGTGGTTTTTATTGAAGAGGGGTGTCCATTAATACATGTAGTTTGGAGGTGGAGGAGAGTTTAGAAAATCTAAGCAGTTCAGACCTCAAGTTTGTTTTGTTTTTTGTTCTTGAGAAGATAAGACCTCTGCTGAGAATTGGGGGGTAGATGTAGATTCGGCCTGCCAAAGGTTTGGAAAAGTACCATGTGAAATGAGAAAGCCAACAGAACTAAGCAATGTTGAGAAGCATACAAGGGTAGAAAGCATAATTGTGTCATGGGGTCAACCCAAATTTATTCATTTAATGAACATTATTGGTGACAATCTCTATTATCTCCCAGTATCCTGGATGCAGCACCAATTAAAATAGATATCTAGGCTGATCCAAGGTTGGAGAGTAGACATAGAGATGCTTCAGGTATAGGGGTGGAGCTGCGGTGAGTGGAAGGGCTGAGGTAGGTGGAGACATGTCCACAGGAGGAACCGCAGGCTGATGCACACAGAGAAGTGATCAAGGAGCAGCTAACAAACCTGTGTCTCAGTGGCGCCTCTGCTGATGGCCCTTCCTAATGGAGACGACCCCTCGGGTAAGGTGAACACATCCTGGTTTGCTAAGGAAGTTTTATGTGATTATCAGTGGCACTTTTTTTCATTATCGAGAGGTTCCAATTTGGCCACTGAATCACTTGATCAG
Organism: Macroglossus sobrinus; assembly: GCA_004027375.1. Lineage (NCBI taxonomy): Eukaryota > Metazoa > Chordata > Mammalia > Chiroptera > Pteropodidae > Macroglossus > Macroglossus sobrinus. Next base: position 190,195 of record PVKZ01001910.1, on the reverse strand, counting down.
CCCATATTGGGCCAGGTCTGAAGTGACTGGGGAAAGTGGCCTCTCAGGGCTGTAACTTCTTCATGTGTTGTAGCCCCAGGCCTGATGAGCTAAAAAGAGTAAACCTTGGCTCGCAACCTGCTTCTCTCTTCCTGGTCTCACGAAGAGAAATGGGGACTCCTGGAAGTCTCCAGTGCCTGAAGATTTAGGGTCTAAAGAGGAAGAAGGATCAGAGACAGAAACAAAGCTATCTTGGCCTGTCCTGGCTCACTGAAGAGAGAGACCACATAAGTGGAGTCTGGAGGAAAGGGCTTCATTCCTTGTTATCAGCAGGTGTGGAAATACTGCCGGTACCTTAACTGGATTCCCCAAGCCCATCTGATACACCCAGGGCACCTCAGGGCAGGAAGTCCCCAAACCACTTACAGGTTCTGACCACCCACTTCATCTTTTCTTGGCATGAAAAAGAAAAGGGCCATGATGGAATCTTCTTTGTTTCCACCACAGTGGAGACCAACAATGTCTTGCTCGTAGTAGATTCTCAGTACACTTTCACATGATAGAATGGATGACCTGTCCTGGACAGACTGGAGATGTCCTGTCTCAGAGGAGCCTGTGTTGGTGGCCATGAACTAGGTTTGCAGAACTAAATGTGCATTCCCATATCAGGAGATGGGGCAGCAGGCTGTCGGGAGCAAGGGCAGAATTTTTCCTGATCCCAGCTGGTGATCAGCTTATACCCTAAAGCACAAGGATTAATAACCAGGGTAATTTTATCCCAGTCAGACTGTAACTGCAGATGTGGGCTTATTGGGTGAAACAGTTAATCCTTTCTACATTTGGCTCACTCAGGAAACACGATGCCTGGGGTCGTCAAAAGCACTGTCTCCTCATGGGCCTGCGGCTGGGTGCAGCCTCTTCTCTGTGGCTGAGCGGGCAGCTGTTTGTGGACTGTCTGTGTTCTTGCCTGCTGGTGAGCTGACATCTCACTGGACAAAGGATGGAGGGGAAGGGAAGAGGCGTGCGTGTGTGTGTGTGTGTGTGTGTGTGTGTGTGTGTGTGTACACACTGAGGTGAGAGATGAGAGAGTTGCAGGAAAATGTCAGGTGTAGGAGTGAACAGATAAGCGGAAAGGAAAAAGACCCATGGAAAAAATCTAGGGTTCACTGCAACCACAAGTCCCAAAGGCTTGAGGAGTGGGGAGGCAGCAGGAGGAGGGCTGAGGAAGGGCGTGCCAAACTGAGCCAGCAAGCACCCACGGATTTACAGCGTGGTCATGGTTGGAAAGCTCCAAAGCCTAGAGACTGAAATAATCAAAGAGCTGCTGCTGAAGGAACAGAGATGAAAGGGTTTCCAGGTCAGTGATGTGCTTGTAGATTTATCCTGGGCAGCCACCCTGGGGTGAGAAACTGGAGCCTGATTGTCTCCAGTTGCCGAGGTCTGTGATTCTGGTGCTGCCTCGGAAGCCCCGTGGGCTTTGAGGAATGGGCGGGGCCTGAGGTGACGGGGCGTGGCCCCAGCACGAGGCCGCCGCACGTGACGGCGCCCCGCCCCGCCCCCAGGCCCGTCCGAGCGCCGCCTCCTGCGGAGCGCGGCCGCCGCGCGTTCCCCGCCGCGGACCTGCCCCGGAGCGTCTCTGCGCGGTGACCCGCGGCCTGCTAGGTCCACCCACCGTCAAAGGGCCCGGCTGGTCGCTCCGATCTCCTCCCACCTCCCAGCCCTCCCTTCTTTTCAGTCCCAGGCTGAAGGGGCAGGAGAGGTTAAAGCTTAATTCCCTGTGCTCCGTTCCAGAAACTTTAAAAAATGCCCCGCAGTTCTTGGACGCCGTTGAGACGAAAGCAGAGTGTCTGACATCTCCACCCAGAACCAGAGACAGCACTGGACTCGGGAGTCCCGGCGGGCGGGGAAAAGGGCAGAGCGGCCGGGAGCTTTTAATAAAACCTTATCTATTTGTCTCCCTTCCCCTTCCCTCTTACCTCGTGTCCTTGATTGACGTCCCCTCCTCCCCCCAGCGCCAAGAATCTGGAGCCCAGACCTTTTTCCCACAGGGCAGGGCGGGGCCCTGCAGCGGGGGAGGCCGGGCGGGCTTCGCGGGGCGGGATTTGGCCTCCTGGGCGGGTCTCAGGGTTGGGAGGCTCACATCGCCATGGCAACGAGCTCTTCCCGTGGGAATAACGAACTCCCGAATGTACAGCAAATTGGAAGGGGACCTGCTGAGTGCCAGCTGGGGCTTCAGGCAGACGGGGAGGGAGTGGGGAGATGGTCTACAGAGAGGGGGTTGGGGGAGCGACAGATCCTGACAAGCGACCCCAAGCAGGGCTGCGAGTGTTTTCCTCTGAGTCAGATGGAGCCACACACGCTGGACACATGACCGGCGCCGTGCGCTACTATTGCCGCCAGTTAGCAGATGGGTTTGCTGACTTGCTTAGGACAGCCACTGCTGAGCATTGGACTGGGCTAAGGGGGACGCTTCCTTTTCTGGATCTGTTTCAGTCCCGCTTAGATAGTGAGGGGACGCTTCCTTTTCTGGATCTGTTTCAGTCCCGCTTAGGTAGTGAGACCAACAGCTCTTGTTGGGAGAGGAGTTTGAGCTATGGAATTTGGTTCAGTGTGGCCAAGGGCATTGATTTCTTTTTACATTTTTTTAAAAAAATTTCAAAGTTGTTTTAATCATTAAAAAGTATATATATATATTTTCCAATTCAGAAAGGTATAAAGAAAAAATAAATGAAAATATGCCTCAACCCCCAATTCTCCCACCCAGAGATAACCACTGCTAACATTTTGTAGTCATCTTTACAGATTCTGCACACACGTTCATGTATGGATGTACATATATTTACAAAAACGTGTTTTGTAACCTGCATTTTCACATTAAAGACATGAAAAGACACACAAAATCTATATCATTACTTATAATGGCAACATAGAACTGCTATAATTTATCAATTTGCTACTGCTGGAAATTTAAGTTGCTTCCTAATTTATACTCATGCACGATGATCCTTATATATACATTTTTGCATGCTCAGTCTGCTAGTTTTCTTAAATTTCTAGAAAGTACAATTACTGGGTCAAAGGATATGAGCATTTAAAATTTTGAAGCACATTTCTAAATTCTGGGTCTGTGGATTTTTTAGGAGCCAGTAGGCTTTCTCTTCTCCATGGGTACTAAAAATAACAAGGAAAGGTCTGCTATTCACGGTGTCTTAGTTTGTATTTCCCTCAAAGCACCATCTGAAACAAGAATTTGAGTGTAATTAGCTTTTTTTCAAAGGTGATCCAAGAAGCAGTGTAAGAGGTGAGCAGTAAAAAGTGCACTGATGAATGGGCTGCTGCTGTAGCAACAGGGGCCCAGTCCCACAGGGGACCCGCTGAGGGACCATGCAGATCACTGACCTCAGAAGTGACCTCCATTAGTTTCTGCAGGGTGTTAACTCTCCAGATCTTCTGACTTTCTCCACTGTTCTTTGGAAAACGTCTGAGGGGTAAGTTCTGAGGGGACCTGGCTGGAGCACCTATATAGCCTCAGGTACAGATGAACTATTACTCCTACCCCAGACCAAGCCAAGGGATGAGGTTAATCCAGGCCGAAACTGCATGATGGGTTAAGATTTTCCTCAGTACCTCCACCTCCCATATCTGTTCCCTAAACAATCTCTCGGAGACAAACCCTGCTGCCCAAGGCTCCCAAGGTATGTAATTCTCCAAGACACATCAAAGAGGTTTTCTCAATGACTTACTCTAAAGTATTAGAAACAAAATTTGTCACTCTTCTAGGCACATTTACATTTTAAGACAGGAACCAACATGGAGAATCATTCTGTATCAAAGGGACTGGTGACAATGCTGGCACTGCAGGCACCGTGGCAGCTGAATGCGTCTCTGGCAAGGGCTCTCCAGCTCGTGGATGGTCCAGCAGAGGAATTCCGCTGGTCCTCCCCTGTCTTGCAGCAGGTGAGAGGTGGCAGGAAGTGGAACAGGAAGGAAGAGTCCAGACCCTGGCTTCCGTTGCCCAGACAACACTCACTGGCCTGTGGATTTTTAGAAAATGAGTCAGGAAAGAGGAAATAAGGCCGAATCTGTTGCTGGAGGGAATAGGAAAGAAATGAGCCACCAAGGCAATCAGGGAGAGATCGTTGTTAAGACAGAGCAGGTGAAGAAAATGAAGAAGTGTCTCCACTGGCTCCAGGTGAAGTGAGGCACTTGAATAAAGGACTCAGTCCCAGTTTCCATCTTTCCTTCCTACACTCTTTCTGTCCTTCCTCTCTGGCCACTCTTTATCGATGTTGTTAGAGGTCCACTGCCTGTCCCCTAACTGCTCATGCTACTTAAAGTCTGTCATGTACGTTTTCTCTTCAGCCACACATGCTCTCAACATCCCTCCGCAGCTTCAGCTGCCATCACACACAGATGCCACACAGAGGGCTAGCCCAGCTCTCTTGGGAGCCCAGGGCCCACCTGTCTAGAAGTTGACAAAAGTCAGGGCAATGGAAGTAATCTTGGGACAGATATGCATCTCCTCCAGTCTGTGTGTTCTCTAGTCGTCGTATTTGAAAGTTGGTGCCCCAATTAAGTTATGAGCTGTGTGAGAATGAGGGCTTTGGCTCCTACTTCCCTGGTTAGCCAGTGACCACCAGACACTGGTTGAATTGAGCACTGTAGTTTCTCCCCCAGCAGCATTGTGGGGATGTGAGAAGACGAGGTGCTGCTCATGTGCAGGCACCTTGCTTTATCAGCACAGCCCCCCAGCCATCACTGGTCCTAGTAACCCTCTGCTCTCCATATCTGGTGGACTTCCTCTGTTCTCCTTCTCCTCACTCTCTTTGAAGTATCTGGAACTGTTTACCAGTTGCACCATCTTGAAACTCGATCCTTTCTTGGCCTCCATAACATCTCACCCTCTCAGCGCTAGTCTGTCCAGTCAGCTGTTTCTTTTTGTCTCTTAAGTATACTTCTAGCCTCAGACTCCATCTATCCTTTGGAGCAGCGTGAGGTAGTGGAAAGAATGCAGGTTTTGAAGCCAGAGTGGCTGTGTTTGATTCTGGGCTGCATCATTTATTAGTTGGGTGACCTCTCCGAGTCTTAGTTTTTCTCCACTCTAAAATGAAGATAATCATGAGGTTTGAAGATATTGTAGGTAAAGAGCCTGACACAGAGTAACTGCTAAATGCATAGCAGTTATGGGTGTTCTTATGTGATTATGCCAAATGTTATACAACTTCATGTTGACCCACTGCTCACCTCCGGGCTGTGAAGTGCCAGCATTCTCTCTCCATCCTGATTTCTCTCCTGCAGCTGGTCCCTGAGTCCACATATCTGCTAAGTATTTCCACTTCTGATGTCTTGCCATGACCCCAGAATCAGCCTGCATAAACCACCATTGTCATTCTTCCTTCTCCAAAACTTTTCCTGCCAGGATTTCTCTGATTCAGTCGTCCACACTGCTATTTCCCAGACCCTCAGGCTTGAAAAACTTGAAATTGTCTTTAGTTCAGCCAATCTCCTTTGACTTTCATATTTGAAAATAATGATTATTATTGATAGAGTGCCTTCACATGCATTTCTGACTTAACCTCTATGGTATTTTGAAGTAAAATATTAAACAAATGAAGCCTGGAGAGAAAAAGTAATTTGCCCGAAGAGAGAGTGGGTAGCAGGACTCAGACACAAATCCTGGGTTTTTCCCACTTCTCAGAGCTTCTATCCTTGAAATGACTGGTAGACAGGATGGTTTCAAGCCCCGCTAACTGAAGTCTCTCCATCTTAAAAACCATTTGACAAACTCTTCCCAGGTCTCCCTCCAGTCCCCTGCCTTCTCTCTCCTCCCCTTCACAGATGAACTTTTAAAACTTGTGAACTCCTACTAGCTTGCCTTTAACTCTACTCTTTTGTTCCTCAATCACTGTAGTCCAACTCCCACCCCCTGAAATGGTCCTCAACAAGGTTACTTGGTCCCCAGGGTGCTTAGTAGCCCTTTCCATCTATGAGCCCCATTTAACCCTATCAGAGGTCCTTCTTCCTCATGACACTCTTCCCCTCTGTTTCCCTCCTGGATCTCCTTCCAACTCTCTGGCCATTCTGCCTTAGTGTCTTCAGCTCAGCTCATCACTCAAGTGCTGATAATCCTCAGCTGTTTGTTCCAAGTCATCATTTCTCTTCAAACCACATCTTCTCTCTGATTATCTCATTTATTCCTGTGGCTTCTGTTCCCACCAACATGTTGATGGCTCCCAGTCTCTCTCTCTCTCTCTCTAGCCCAGATAGTCCTCCTTGGCTTAAGATTTCCATGAGCATCTGACTGTAGAGTTCTCATCCTGGATCCACTATTCACCAGCTGGGAGACTATGATGGTTAATTTTATATTTCAGATTGGCTGGGTCCTAGGGCGCCCTGATATTTGGTCAAACATTATTCTGGGTGTGTCTATGAAGGTATTTCTGGATGAAATTAACATTTGCATACACCGAGTAAAGTAGATTGCCCTCCTTATTACGAGTGGGTCTCATCTAATCAGGTGAAGGCCTGAAGAGGACAAAAAGGCCTTCCTTCTGCTCCTAACGGAGAACTCCTGTCTGACATTTGGAGCTATGACATCAGTCTTGTCCTACTTGTGGACTTGAACTGAAACATCGGCTCTTCTTAGGTCTTGAATTTGCTGGCTTTTGGTTTGAAACCTTGGCTCTCCTGGGTCTCAGATCTTCAGACTCAGACAAAAACTACGTTATCATCTCCCTTGGGTCTCCAGTCTGCTGGCTGCAGATCTTGGGACCTCTCAGCCCCATAATCATGTGAGCCAATTACTTATTATCAATCACATATATAGATGTGATAGGTCGATGATAGATAGATAGGTAGATAGATAGATAGATAAAATATCACCTATTGGTTCTGTTTCTCTGAAGAACCTTGAGCAGCACAGTGACCATGGTCAAGTTGCTTCTTTAATCTCTCTGTACCTCTTTCCTCATCTTTAAAATGGATACAGTAATAGTTATTTCATGGGGTTGTTAAGAAAATTAGTAAATCAAACTTAGACTCAGCGCCTTAGTACATGGTAAGATTTCCATAAATCCTTGCTATGATTTTTAGCCCTGTTGATGATTAACTCTATTTGAATGTCTTATAAGCACCACATACTCAGCTCGTTGTAAACTGAACACACTTTCCATTCTTGTCCTTGATTGGGTTTCTTAAAAGCAGAATACGGGATGGGATATAAGTGCCTGAGATTAATTGAGAGAGCATCTCAAGAGACAGGGAATGAGGGATGGAAGGAGGACAGGGAAGGGGACAGAGCTAAGCATGTATGGGATCTCATCTGGAATCTAGCTTCATCCCACAGGGAGCTGTGCAAGAGGTTATGCAAAACCTCCTGGTCCATGCAGCTCCCTTTTGTCCAGGAGAAATTATCTAGAGAAAGGGGCAGCTGTGAACCATTAGCACCTAATTTTCACAGGAGGTGGATACACTGACTCAGAAAATGGGATCTGGATTGGGTACCAACAGTGTCCACTACAGTCCACCCCTTTGCTTTGCTCAGATCCACTTCTCACATTAAGTTCTCTCCACTGAGATACGACCTCTCCAAATTCTAGTTAGTCACAAAGAAAAGTGTTAGAGGAATAAACTACAGTTTCTGCTGCTACAGTTGATCCTTGAAGCCAAAATTGAAACTGTCTTGTTCCGCCAACACTCATTCTGGATTCTCCCTTATCCCTTCTCCCTCATCTGGCACTTCTGTTGGTCTAGATGACTTACCTGGCTGGGGTGACCCAGGTTTTCATCCCTGAGGAGTCTCAAACTCTTATCAGTTGCTGATGCTCTTGTCCATTTATAGTTAAAATTGGAAGTGGCAATACTAAAGAGCATCCCCAGTGAATAACCTGCTGTCAGACATTTTCTTTGTCCCCATTATATAACACAGTCCTTTCCATAATGGTTGCTCTTTTCTTTAAATGCTGGTACATTGTCATGAGGGACACAAAGTGACCAGGTGGCAGTTGTAGATTTAGGTTTAGTGAAACTCTTACTAAATGGCCAAGAAACACATGAAAAGATATTCAACATCACTAGTCATTAGAGAAATGCAAATCTAAATCACAATGAAATTTTCACCTCACATTCATTAAGATGGCATTTTTCAAACAAAGAAGAAAGAAGGAAAAAAGGAAGGAAGGAAGGAAGGAAGGAAGGAAGGAAGGAAGGAAGGAAGGAAGGAAGAAAGGAAGGTAGGAAGGAAGGAAGGAAGGAAGGAAGGAAGGAAGGAAGGAAGGAAGGAAAGGAAAAGGGAAACAGAAAAAAAGGGAAAGGGAAAATAGCAAGTGCTGGAGAGTATGTGGAGAAATTAGGACACTTGTGCGTTGCTGGTGGGAGTGTAAAATGCTGCAGCCATTGCGGAAACCAGTTCAGTGGTTCCTCAAAAAGTTAAACATAGAATTACCATATGATTCAGTAATTCTGTTTTTAAGTACATACCCCAAAGATTTGAAAGCGGGGACTTGAACAGATACTTGCACACCAATGTTTATAGCAGCGTTACTCACAAAAGCAAAAAGGTGGAAGCAGCCAAGTGTCCATTAACAGATAAATGGATAAATAAGATGTGGTAGATACATATGATGGAATATTTAGCCTCAGAAAGAAATGAAATTCTGATACAGACTACAACATGGATTGAACATTGAAAACGTGTTAAATGAAATAATTTAGATACAAAAAAGACAAATCCTGTATGATTCCACTCCTATAAGATACCTAGCATGGCAGAAAATAGTGAAGGTGGTTGCCATGGGCTGGAGGAGGGCAGACTGGAAGTTATTGCTTAATGGGTACAGAATTTCTGTTTAGGATGATGATAATGTTCTGGAATGGATAGTGTCACAACACTGTACTACGTATATACTTAATGCCACTGAATCATACACTTAGAATGGTTAAAATGATAAATTGTATGTATGTTTTATTACAATAAAAAGTCACGTAGTGGCTTGTTAACTGCTCTCCCTACCTTCAGGGTCTCTATTCCTTCCTTTTTAGTGCAATCTGAATATCCAATGCTTTGAATGGTGATTGGAATGAGGCAGGTTATAAATTAGGAAATAATAATTCTATTTACATGGCTAGCTTAATTTTCACAAGATAGGAATTTGATAATACTGTTATCCTATTAATAATGTTTCAGTGCTTCCCCTTGCCCATGGGGTAAAAGCTACAGTCTTTACAATTTATAATCAGTTGCCAACTTACCCTTCTGTCCCCACCCCCACTATTCCCACAGCAGCCAGATAACGCCCCCTGCGGACACCCCCATGCTGCTTTCCTTGTTCTCCTATCCTGTCTCGATCCCAACCCAGCCTCCTAAGGCTATCTGGAACTCCATTTCTTTTAAGAAACTCTCCCTGAGCTCCCTAACACTGATAAGCCATTTCTTCTCCTGAAGAGCAGACCTGCACTCGGTCTCTGTTCCCGGGATTCTGTTCTTAGTGTGATCTTCCTGGCTGGACTGTGAGCATCACATCTGTACATCGGTATTTCCCACACTTCCTCGCTGCCCATATGGCAGCCTGACTGCCTGCCATACCACGTGGCTTCTGGGGAATGCATTTTCAGTGGCATTCCCTGGAAGGTCTGGTCAACAGACCCCTGGAGTCAACACAAGCATCTTCTTAAGAGACAAACCAGGAGCACTGTGGTGTCACAGAAAGGCCTGACTGGGGGTCCAGAGCGGAGACATTTCCAGCCAGGTCCCAAGCCTGTTTCATCTCTAGGTCCCCAGTGTGGCTAGCATGACCCCGGACCACTGAAGGTGCTACTAAAGCTGGCTGACTGAAACACACTTCCAGTGGAAGATCTGCCCACAGCTGCTTGTCATTCAAGACCAGTCACTTAACCTCCCCGAGCCTGAGTTTCATGAAAAATTTTTAAATGAAGAGTCTGAAGTAGACGATAATGCATGTCTCTTGAGCTCTAATGGTCTATGCTTTTTTGCATATGAGACACAGGCCAAGGCCTTCATGCACCCCAGCCACTTCCCTTAAACCAGAGTGTCCTGAGCAGCGCTGGGGGAAAGGTGAGTTCTGGGGGTGTGCTGGCTGCTGCTTAGCCCATGGGCTCTAGAGTATTAATATTTTCTCACTGGACCCTACCTCTTTTTTTCCTAGAGTGATCTTTTCCCAAATGCCATAAGACTACTTTGGTAGACATTGCTCAAAAACAAATTCTAAAGATTGTGTGGGGGAGACATTTTAGGGTAGCCTCCGTGACCCTAGCTCCTGGGGTCCATGACCCTGAGTGGGAGCAGTACCTGTGTGTGCTTCTATCTATATGTCTATCAATATGACAAACACAATGGAATGTCACGATCAGCTTAGATTACATGACTGTTAGCAAACTGGGGCGAGAGACTCCTCATGAGCTTATTGACAGGCACAGCTATCTAGAAGCAGCTCACGTGTAAGGCACCGTGGGCAGGCTCTAGGCCTCCAGGGTGGTCTCCAGCCAACAGCCAGTATGCGGCTGAGCCCTCAGTCATACAGTCACAAGGAACTGAATTCTGCCAACAACCTGAAGGAACCTGGAAGCGGATCCTTCCCCAGTCGCACCTCCAGGTGAGAATGAAGCTCAGCTGACGTCTTGACTGCAGGCTTGTGAGACCCCAGAGGACTTTGTCCGGACTCCTGACCCTTGGATACTGTGGGATAATAAATGCATGTTGTTTTAAGCCATTGAGTTTGTGGTAATTTGTTACACAACATAGAAAATGAATACAGGCTGGATTGGGCTAATAAACAGTAGCTTAAAAATGGAATGCTCTTAAAGGGGTTTGTACCTTCCGGATTTACCTTGTAACCAGAACCCTGAACAGCTGGTTGCAATGGGCCATGTCTGCACAGTATCTGCTTCCTCATCATGAACTGACCTATCTAAAATTCAAGTGCGTGAGCACATAGGAAGGCAAACTGTCCTCATGGGTGTAGCTCAGCCTGGCAGTTCCCTGCAGAATGGGATGCTACGAAAGTCCAGGTGGTCCTCTCTTCACCCACAAACCCACTCCGGCCCCTGTTTTCCAATGGAATCTCTGGGGTGATGCCATTAAGGTTCAGTCTTAATCCCAGTAACCTAGACTACCTGGGAGAGGGGAAAAGAAGCCCGTCTCAAATGAGTGTTAATAAAAACTAAAAAAAGATTTCAAAATCAGTTGTCTTAATACTTTCAAGCAATTAAGAGAAGATACAAGGGTTAAGAAATTCTTGTTAGACTTGCTATAAACACATTTTGTAATTAGCATATTAATCGCTGATATTCAAATGAGAGCTTGAACATTTTCAGTTTTTAAAGTAGACTAAACATGATCACAACCTCCTTTATGTTATTAGTTTGTTCTGAGAGATAGAAACAGTATGATGGTAGATAACGGCACAGGCCCTATTCAAATAGTCACGAACATCAAAGGAGTTGGACAGAAATGATTGAGCTTTTACACTATACCCAAAGGGCAGACCTGAACCTTCATTGCCACCCAAGCATCCTTGGTGAAGCTGCCAGCAGTGGCGGTAACAGAGGAGGTACGGGCATGTCGGTGTCGTCCATCTCATCCCATGGGAATGGTGCTGCCCCTGCAGCCCCACCTGGCTGCCTGCTGCAGGGAATTTAACGTTTCGTCTCTCTTCCTTTGGAGAGCCAGGAGCAGTCCATGTGGGGTGGACGTAGGATCTTGGAGGAGACCGAATGGCATTGGGTTAACAGATTCTTTCCAGAGAATCTGGAAGTTTGACCAAACCTTGGGAGTTAGAAAATGTTGGCAACGGACATTTCAAGGTGACAAAGTTTGACTAAGACTGGCTGGAAGTGTGATTCTGGTTCTGGGCCTTTGAGTGACAGATGAGAATGCTCCTCTCCCTTCCTGCACTGTCACTCCAGAAACCAGAGACAATGGAGAGCATCCCAAACGTCACTCTTGAGCAGGGAGCAACATATTTCCTCCAGCATCCAAGCCAGGACCTTTCCCTGGATCAGGGGAGACCTGCGGCCCAGGAGCTTGACATAGAGCCACTAAAGCCCAGTGTGTGCCCAAACTCACCCAGGACTGCCTTTCTTTCCCGAAAGCACTGAGCCGCTGGTGGAATGCTTGGCTCTGCCCAGAGGAGAAAGGGAAGGGAGGCACAGAAGGGTTGCAGCCCGACCTGACTCCCGTTGGGAGGACAGGGCAGCCTGTTCCCACCCAGGACCTCTTCTCTGGTAGAGCCCTTCCTCGGCCCCAGGCTTCCCTGAGATCACCAGGCTTCTCCTCCAGGGGGGTCCTGCAGCTGGAACTGAAGGCCCCTCAGGGCCAGGTGCTAGTCCAGAAGTCAGAGGCCTGCATCCCGAGCCTGGTGTGCTTGCCACCTGCCGTGCGACCCTTAGGAGATCTCTGAACAGCCCTGGGCTTCAGGCTTCTCTCTCGCCAGCTGAACACATCCTGTTTCTGTTTCCTGCCGAAATGTCAAGTTCCTGGATATGTCCCCACCTGGCTCTGGATGTGGCATCACAAGCAGAATCTCTGATAACCAGGAAGAAGTCTAATTTTTCTGTTTGTTATATGAGGGACGATTGATTTGGCTGCATGTAAAAGAGACCCTAAATAACAGTGGCTTAAACAAAATCAAAGTTTCTGTCCTTCCGATGTGAAAGTCAGGATGAAGACACTTCAGGGCAGTGTTATGGGTTTTCCATCGTCCCTAACAGGCTTCCCAGGACTCCTGCTCAGCTGTCCTGAAAGTGCTGCTCTGAGCCTCAGGTTCTGAGGTGAGCCGTGCTGCTGGTCCAGGCCTCCAGAGCAGGATGGAGGACACGGGAAGGGGAGGCACCACCCCTTCCCGGATGTTGCTCACATTCCTTCTTCACAGTCCACTGGGCACAGTCACCTGGCCACAGGAAGGCGGAGACACGTGGCCGCAAACCCAGCTAAATGTTGGCAGATCTATTTTTGTGCAAGAAGAAGTGAGTGATTATCGAGGAGACAGCGATCGCCTCAGTCACATTCTTTTTCTTATTATACTTTTCTACTACATTGATTTTTTAAATTTGAAAATACTTGCTTATGATACGTCAAGCAATATTAAGATATACATAGAAAAACTCTATGCTCCTGAGGGAACTAATATTAATAGTCTGATGTATATTCTCTCATGCCTTTCTTGAGAGTCATTCAAAAAACATACAAATCTTTCTGTCTCCCCACTCACTTTTATTTTTTAAATGAAATCTGCATTTTTAAGATAAAATATTTTCCATAATTTGCTTGTTTTCAATGTATAATAAATCCATTTTATCGGTAACTATGTGTGGCTCTAACCTGTTCTTTTAAATAACTACCTAATAGCTCATAGTATGGATTTTATAGTTGAATGCACTATTATTTCTTCCGCCATTACCCAATTTAATTTATAAGTTATTTCCTTCTTTGCCACTGTAAATAATGCTGCAAGAAACAACTTGTACACATAACCTTAGGTACTTCTTTCTGTAGGAACACCAGGCTGTAATGTATGTTAATAACATGAGGAGAATGGGCCCAGGCCTGGGTGCCCCATGGAGGGACGTGACCCTCTCAGCCCCTTGAGGGCCAGATGGGGGCAGGCGAAGTGCTGAGACTGGTCCCTGTCTCACAGCCAGGGGCTTTGGCGAGCATCGGGCTCCACCGACCTTTTGTGGAAGACACCTATATGCTCAATTCCCCATTGTCCAGACAAGAAACCAAGGCTCAGGGAGCTGCTCCGCTGGGCCAAGTTCACTGCGGATGGCTGGGGCGGGGCCTGAGGACTAGAGTCCACGGCCAGGACCCCAGCCGTCCCCATCGCTCACAGTCCTGCACTGGCCAGTGTCTCCAGGCTTTTGGTGTGAGTTGTCCTTTGCTTCACAGTCTGCAGCCTGGTGAAGCCCTGTGGTGACCACACAGCCTTGACATTAGTGGGTGTGTGAAGGCGGGGGCAGGGGGAGAGGTGGAGGAAAAGGGATCTTGCTGGGCTCAGGTCACCTGACGGGGTCTTCTCTGCATACCGGTCACGCCCAGCAGTTCAGAGCTGGGTCTCAAGGGAGACGCTGGGCCTGGCAGGTCCTGGTGACAAACACTGCCCACCTCACAGCTGGCCAAGGTAGGGAAAGGCTGGCATGTCTTGATCATATTGTTTCCTCTAGTCCTCTCAGCCCTCAGCCCCATCTCACTTATTGGGGACACAGAACGACAGCCCAATAGCTAATGAATGAAAGTAAAGCCTTGAGCTCAATACCAATCCACTCCCAAACTCTTGCTTTCCCCGACCCCCATCTACCAAGGGTGCTTCTGTTTCTCCCTCACAGACGCAGTGCCCACCCCCACCCGTGTTCTCTTCTGTCTCAGCAGGGAAGGGGGAGGGATGCCGGGGAAGGCAGGCTAATTCTTTCGTGTCTCAGCTCTTGGCAGGGCATCCTGTTTTTATGCTGGAGGTGTTCAGCCAGGGGCGAGGAGAGGAGGTGCCTCACTTTAGGTCAGCCTGTGGCAGCCACACCCCCCTCAGGAATCGCTTAGTGCTTCCTGGATTCCTGGAACCTCCTCTCCCAAGGTCTCTCCCTCCTGGAAGGATGCAGCCCACCCTTGCGCCTCCCCCACATGTTCAATTGTGTCCCAGTCATGCGACATCAACTGACCATTGTCCAAGCACTCTTACTCACGACCTACGAGAGAAAAACCCACACAGATGAAGAGAGGAGGCAGTTTCTTTGGTCTCCAGGTATCCTGTTCATCTTGTGTCTGTCAGCGAAATCACTGCTGTCTTTGTCCCAGGCAAATCAAAGTTATTAACTCTGAATAAGTCCACCATTAGGGACCTGCTGTCCTCACTTGGCCGGTTGGCTCTACCTGGGTCCCATGGTTTCTCAGCTTTCCTCAGCTTGGGTGTCGCAGTCAGCCCTGCCACCAGCAGAGCTGGGACGAGGAGCCAGCTCCACAGCCCACATCTCCCCTTTTACCCACATGGGGCTTTCTCTGTCTGAGGACACCTCATTCCCATCCACCTACCCTTTATTTCTCCAGCGCTGTTGTTTTCCTCACATTTTGGGAAGTGCTGATTTTGTGTCCTCCAGGTGAAGACAGAGGCCAGAAGCTGTCTCGCATGTTTTGCTTAGCGACTCGGAAAGCTGTTGCTCCTGGAGATATTTCTGCATTTGGAAGAGGAGGGAAATGAAACCTCCGTGGTGGTGGCCTGCACTGCTGCAGGGCAAGGGTGGGTACCCTGCCCTTTTGGGTTGTCAAGTGTGAGCTCCCTGAGGGGCTCTGACCCTGTCTTCTTATTTCTGAATCCTTAACACCTCTGTGGGCCCTGGCCCAGAAAGTGCTTGATAAAAATTTCAGTGCAAATGCAGAGACACCCTGAGCTCACAGACAGGCTGCCGGCGGGGAAAGGCTGTGCCTGAGAATCCAGCACGTTCTGTGGTAGGGAATCCGAAAGTGGCTGCCGCTCAGGCAGGAGGGGTCCCCTCGAGGGGGGGCAGGACTTTAGAGGACTTGGGCATTGGCCGTGTCTGTTGCACGGCTTCCCAGCGCCGGGCTATGCTGGACTCTGGATGAGGAGGCCGCGGGTTGTAGCCCGTCAACAGCCGTGGCCGTGGACGCCCCACGGGCCTGGGAGCGCCGGGCCGTGAGCCCTGCGCCGTGGAAGCCCTCTGCCGCTCTTTACTTCTGGATGGCCGGCTCCCCTCCAGGTGATTGAAATCCACTGTCCAGCCCTAGCAACAGTTACCAAGATAAACAAACAGCCCCCGTTGGTGGGTGGCCCCGAGGGAGACTTGCAGGCCCCACAGGGTGGTCTCCTGGGGGTGGGTGGAGGCAGGGAGCCGTAGCGGGGCAACGCAGAGATGAGCCCAGCCATTTGTCATGTGTAATTAAATCGGGCTAATTTCATTCTGTGGCACAGAGCCGGAGAATCAGTCTTCTCAAAAAATGTTATTATCTTATCTCATTTTGTGTAAATGTCATGATGGCGCAGCTGGCACGGGAAGAAAGGACATTTTTGAGATGTTCCTGGTCCCCTTATTGGATTGCGTTCTGTTCCTTCAGCATTAAGTTAATCCAATGCCAAGGCCTCCAGGAGCTGAGATACATGAAATGTTACACTTATATAATCGTTCCACAGACAGACAGGAAAGTGCTTTTTTCTGGATGAGTCTAGGAACTGAGCAAGGGAGGCTGAGCCATCAGACCCGCACGAGCCCCCTGGGGCCCCTGGCATCTCAGCCCGCGACCCAGCTACAGACATTCATCTTTCCACACTCGCCCGGAAGGGAGATGACAGAGAGATGCAGAAGTGAACCCCACAGCCAAGTTCTCCTTTAATCATCGTCCTCGGCTGGCTCTGTGAAAGTCGGCGGCCCTCGGGGACGCGGCTGGAAAAAAAAGTGAACAAAAAAGAATGACCACACGATTCTTTTCAAGATAAGGACACGAATACAAACCAAACTTATGACATGCGCTGTGAGAGGTCAAAATCTGGACAAGCTCGTCAAGTCTTTCAAAGCGTTCCAGAGAAAAGGCCCATAAAAACACAAGCAAGCGGGAGAGCTTCCTTCCAGCGCACGAAAGCCTCTTGGGCCTCCACCAGGCGCTGCGAGGCCCTGGGTGTGGGCAGAGCCCGCGGCCTGGCTGCCCTCCCTGTCCACTCTGTCCTCTGCCTGCACCCCCTCCCCAGCCAGGAGAGATGGTGGATTCTGAGATCCCAGGAGTGAACAAGCCAGCAGGAAACTGTCCCCAGCTTCCTGAGGCGTCTCAGATCCTGAGGATTGCGTGTGTCATTTTGTGACACATTCCATTTCTCCATGTGACCGAATCACCCCTTAGGATGGTCATGTGCTGTGCTGTTGAAAAAATGGCCTGTCGCTGCCCAGCTCCTTCTTCCCCCTGCGTCCCCTGACAAGTCACCAAGTCACCGGACCGTCGGAGCCTGTGAGGGACCTCAGAAAGTGGTTTATATTTGTCATGCTACATCACTTTAAATTGCTTTCATATATATTTTCTCGTTTTATCATAAAGACTGTCATCCTCCTTGTAGAGAACACAGACCAGGACACCCAGGTCTGGAGAGGATAAGTGCTTTGCCGAAGATCACCCTGACTCCCGTCTGAGCTTCTCTTGAAGTTTCGAATCCTGGTGCCTCCTCATCCTCCCACTCCTTGGTCCAGCCCCAGTCTCTGATGGCAGGTGAACCATATCACCGTCTGGCTGGCCTTGGCTGTCCCAGGGGCTGCTGGGGGCTGAGGGTGGAGGCTGGGGTGTGAGGGGCTGCAGTATGCCTGGAAGCCTGTGTGGTGACTTGATTGGGGCCGTTAGCAGCAGCCCCTGGTTCTCCTGACCCCCGCCGCGTCCTGGCTGGAAAATCTTGAGGCCTTTGCCTGAATGCCCCGCAGTCAAAGCTCAGGCAGGGCATGGTCAGCGCAAACACAGATACTCTAAAAGTGTCCTTTTCACGGGTTGCCCGGGGCTAGCTGGAAACCTGCCACAGCGCAAGTGAAGCCCCTGTTAAAACTGTGCGTGCGGCTGATGACTCATGGGTGATTTCATTTCAAAATCGCTGGTAGCTCTTTTGCGCCATATGTCGGATTGCCCAGACGTCTGGGGCCCCTCAAACCCTCTCCCACAGATGGATTCTTCAGAAGGGTCTCTCATCCCTGCCTGCAAATGGTCTGCATGTTCTGGTTCCTCCTGGGACAGGGTGCACTTGGGAGGATGAAACTCGCAGGACTGTGCTGCTGAGGGAGACTCGCAGGGGTTTCTCCACCATGGGTGCTCAGGGACTCGAGATTAAAGGGAGGCGACCTGTTCCTCAAGCCAGATCACGACTGACCGCCTATTCCAAGTGGTTTGATGTCTATTTAGTTCATCCTTAACCACCCATCTCAGCCGGCCCGCTGCCTTCCCATAGGCTCTGCAGAAGTCATCACAGGCAGGGGAATCTGGCCTGTCTTTGAAGCTCTGTTCAGTGAGGAGGTCCTTTCATCTGAGGACACAGACGAAAGACTGGTCTGTGGTGCTCTTTCTGACACCATTCGGCGCTGGCAGTCCAGTGGAGGGACAGTGACTAGGCCAGCCTGGGTGTGTTGTTTTAAGTTCTTGAGAGAGCACAGGTGGGGTGGCTCCGCCTGTGGGGATAGGAGCAATTGAGGAATGAGGAACTTCTGCCAGGCCAGGAGGGGTGCGGGTAAAATGGGCACTTTAGGCCTGGGGATGAGGGCATTTTGGGCACGGCATGCTGGCTGGAGGCTGGGGGTATTTTAGAGGGGCAAGCAGGGAGGCCCACAGGAGCCTCAGACGCTCGGGGGTTCGCACTCCATCTTGAAGGCCCGGGAAGCCCTGAGCAGTCTGAGCCAGGCATCGCTATCTGGGCCACTTGTCCCCCCACACTGAGCAGCTCGTCAGCAGGACGGTGGTACGGGTGCTGCTGCAGACCTCCGGCTGATCCCCAACCCTTCACAGAGAGTTAGGCAGAGGACCTCAATGTGCCTCCAGGGCAAGGAGGAGCCCAGAGCAAGAGATTCGAGCTGTCATTCTCTCCACGCAGGAGAAGCTGGTGTTTTTATGAAGCCAGATGCTCTGATCTACAAAACTTTGCCACCTCATAGGAGGCTGGGGTCGTACAGACAGGGAGATCCTTTTAAATTGTGAGCTGAGGAAGAGACTCAGTTCATTTTTATTGGGCTGTGACAGCAGTGTTGGGACTCTGGCGGTAACCAGTGGCCTTGGTGTCTGCAGGCTGTCGTTAGTACCAGAAAGTCTGAGGCTGGGGCCAGTGGGAGGGTGGGAGGCTGGGCTGGCGGGCAGAGACTCCTTTATGCACTGGAGGAGTGACTGCTCCACCAAATATCTCTTTGAAGGGTTAAGATGCACAAGAAGCCTCTTCCACCTGCTCCTCCTGCACATTCGTCTGCAGTGTGCAGGCTCTGACAATTTGTGTCTATGATTCATACTGAATAAACGTGTACCTTTATTATACACCAGAAGTCATCAAGGGGGCTCCATATGTAGAAATATAAAATATTACTCATATTTTCAGATTTTATGGCCACTCAATAAATGCATCTTTGTAAAATATATACTAATGTGTGTATTTCTGATT
Organism: Macroglossus sobrinus; assembly: GCA_004027375.1. Classification (NCBI taxonomy): domain Eukaryota; kingdom Metazoa; phylum Chordata; class Mammalia; order Chiroptera; family Pteropodidae; genus Macroglossus; species Macroglossus sobrinus. The sequence goes on along the minus strand of PVKZ01001910.1, from coordinate 171,092 downwards.
CTATTTCTTTTTTTCCCACGATTTTTTAGATCTCCTCCTTTTGCTGTACGTAGATCTATTTTTTAGCTTCTAATATTGCACAGAACTCAACAGTGTGCCTTCCACATGGTTTCTCGTTTATTCTCTTAATAATCAAAACACTTTGATTTCTGAGCTTCTGATCCCACAAGCAATGCTGAGTACTTTTTCCTACCCATCACCAGAAAGGCCTCTGTGGGAACTTCTCTGGCTTGTTTTTATACTCAGAGGTGGGCCTGTGGGTCAATGAGATGGGCGGATTTAATATCATTACTTACTGGCAGGATGGCTGACCCAGTTTATTCTCCCACCAGCCGTACAGGACTGTTGCTGGTTTTATTCCCATTCTCATTATCATCTGATATAATCCACTTTAATTTTTCCCCCAGTCAGATGAATGTTATCTCATTGTTTTCATTTGCATTTCTTTTATTGTGAGTTTGTGCACCTCTCCGTATTTTCCTCAGTCATTTATTGCATATTTTAAACATTAATTCCAAACCAATTTTAAATATAGAAAAGATCCTCTCCCTGTTGGTTATATGTAAATTGACTCTAATAACGGCACCTTTTGTGATAAAGAAATCTTTAATTTGTAGTCAAATATTTCAGTTTTTTACTTTATGTTTTATTATTCTTTCGGGGTCTTGTTTAAGAATTCTTTTTCTGTCCTACATCACAGAGATATTTTCCAACATTTTCTTCCATTAGCTTAAAGTTATTCACCCCAAAACTCAGTGTTTATAATCCCTCTGGAATTAACTTTTATGAATGATATAAATAGGAATTATATTTTATTTTTCCATTTGGTGAACCAGTTTTCTCACCACCACTTACTAAATAATCTGCCCATTTCCCATTAATTTGTGTTGCTAACTTTATCATAAGTCAAATTCATATACCTACACACGATTAAAATATAAACTGAGGCATATTACTAATTTTAAGACTTTCTTTCAGAAAAATCAGTTGGAATTGGGTAGCACCAGACCAGAAGTGGTAAGGGGCACTCTGCTGACAGGCGCCAGGGGAAAGTCTTATACAGAGGAACTGAGGAAGCAAAGAAAAGAAATTATTTGATTGCCTCTAGCTTAAAGCCTGCTTGGCTGTTTGTGATAGGTTGTCCTTAGCATTTTGATCTTGTAACACTGAGGCATTGACAAGCTTAGACCATGGTTTGCTTATATGGCTAGCATGGCACTAGAGCCACCTCAGTTTAATGGCCTCCTTGTTTAATTAATTTAAGAGCACACACACTCACACACACACACACACACACACACACACACACACACACACACACTCGATTCTCATTCGTGAAAGTTGTCTTCTACTGTTGAATTCGCGAATAGTCCTAAATTAACACAAAATTGGTATGTAGGAAACTGTTGTTCTTAGGGGAAATACAAAGTTACTTTGAGCCTCTGGCCACATTTTCATCAACCAGTCAACACGCAGTCTTGTTTTATGCGTTTCTGTTTAACATGTATTCTCAGAAATAATTAATTTCAGTTTTCAGATGATTTAAAGCCAAGGGCTTTGGAGGCCACTTGAGTTCTATAGGTTCATTTGCCAGCATCCTTGTAAAACGAGCCAATCTCATCAGCATTTGGAAAGCTTCTCTTTCACACATAACCCTTTTCCAAAGGAAAACACTTAGCAGGGTTTTTTAAAATTCTTCCTCAGCCTTCTGATCAGCAGAATCTGCCCCTCTTGCAAATTTAACATCTTTCATGCTGTCTCACCTTTTGAAACTTGTGAGCCAGCCAGCACCAGCCAGCACGTGACCCTGGATAACATGACTGTAAATATCTTTTTGGCTTTTAGTCTCCCGATAGTGCTGTCCACTATGCCTTTCTGATGGGTCATCATCTCGGGAATCCTCAAACATAGCTGCTTTCCCACTTCTCCCATAGCTGACCCTGCCTTCTAAGTGATGCTTTAGCCCTTTCCTGAGCAGCCTCAGGTACAGATTTGTAAATTTCTTTTTCCTTTTTCTGGATGCACTGTATCATTGATGTCCTAACATTGAATTCATGGCCAACAGCATTATAACTCATGCCTGAAGGAGGCTTATCTAACACATGTGTTTTTTCTGCAAGGTACATCAAATCTAGACAGTACTTCAGCACTGTGCTCAGGGGCCATTTAAAACACTGAAATCACCAACAGAAAGCGCAGAAATGTGAAAAACGTGGCACTAAGTAGACCACAAAATGATGCTTGTTTATAACATGAAAGCTGAAACAAGAAGGCAGAGTGTTGCCTCGTTTGACTTCAGGTGGGATCATGCACATCCAGCAGCTCAAAGTTTTCACCACTCTGCACATGTTCCCAAGTGACCGACCACTAATGTGCTCTGAGTCTTGATCTTGAGGTTCCAAATACATGTTAGTGAATAGGCAATTTCACAAATACAGACTCCACAAGCAATGAGGACGAATTACGTTTCTCAGCTCTCTCTTTTCTGCTTCCTTTTCTATTCCCTTACCAGCATCAAATTTTATTATTATAGTTTCGGATTGTGTCAATATCCATAGTATGGATTTCCCAGCTCTCTGCTCTTCTTTTTCAAAATTGACTTTCTCATCTGTGCATTTTAATGTTTCAGTAATCATTTTATAGCATAGCCTTTGAAATTCTCAAATAACCCATCTCTCAAACAATCCAGCTAGGATTTTGTTAAGAATTGTATTCAATTTATAGATTAACTAGAGAATAATTGACTTTACTATGTTAAGTCAGCCATCAACTAACATAGTATATCTTAGCATTTATTTGAATTTTATTTTGTATAAATTAATATTTAATTTGTATGTTATTTATTAGATTAATTCTTATGCACATTATAGTTTTGTAATTATTATGAATACTATCTTATTTTATATTTTATTCATAAATTGGCTGTCACAGGTAAAAAACATATTAATTTTTGTTAGTTAATATTTTATCTTGCAATAATGATGAACTCTCTTATTTCTTGTAATAATTCACCTAATGGTACTGTTGGGTTTTCTATGTAGATTATCAAATCTGCAAATAAACAGAGTTTTATCTCTTCTCTTTGAATTCTTTTAGTTCTTATTTCCTTTTCTTGTCTCATAGTGAGACAAGATTTATATTAAGATTTATGTCAAATAATAATGATGATGGTAGACATTTCCAATCTTTAAGGAAATATTTAGATTTTTCTATTAAGTGTGACATTTTTGTTGACAAAGTATATTGATTTTCTGGTATTTAGATTTTGTCAAAATTAGGAAGTACTTTTATAGTTCTAGCTTTCTGAAATTGTTTTAAGATGAAAATCATTACTAGATGGTGAATATTTCCAAAAATTTATTTATTTTACTAGATTTTCTACATTTGTTAAGGCTGAATTCTTAATATTTTTATTACTGTTATATCTCTGTTGTGTCATAATTAATCATCCCTTAATTCAGAATTTATTATAGATTTGCATCATTCCTTTTATCATGCAGTTTTTATTTCTATTGGAAGAATTTTATTAAAGTATGTTTGGCATCCAATATTATATTAGTTTCAGGTGTATGATTAGTTCTCCAACATTTATATATTTTACAATGTGATCACCATGAAAAATGTAAGACCCATCTGCCACCATACAAAGTTACAACAATATTATTGACTCTATTCCCTGTGCTAAACACTACATCCCTGTGGCTTATTTATTTTATAACTAGAAGTTTGTACCTCTTATTTTACTTCACCTTTTTTTTTCTTTTTTCTTGAATAGCTGTGCTAGGGTATGTTTACCTGATTAGAAAGATTCACCTTCTAATTTGTTTCTACTGGCCAAAGCAGATGCAGTGTCCTTTAAAAACCAGCAAAACCTTTCCACGTTTGAGTAGTTCTCGTTCTGTGTTTAGTTTTCTTTGGGAATTTTCCAAACCAGACTTCTTTGAAGTCATATTAAAGGTTTTAAATTACATACATTCAATGTAATTTTATATATTATGTAATAGAAAAGATATACCAGATCCCTTATCTCACCATCCATCACCATAACTCAGGAAGCTTAGGGCCCGGAAGAAATTGGGCTACTGTCAAATAATCATATAAACACAAAATATCACAATGGTGGTTAAGTTCTAAGGAGGGGGAAAGGCTAGGAGAGGTGATACAAGAAGTGCTGACTCAATTATGACAATCAACAAATGTTTCTCTGAGTAAGTAATAGAAGTTAATCTGGTGATGAGTAGAAGCAACAGCATTTTGTATAGAGGGAACAGCATGAACAAAGGTCCTGGGGCAGGGAGTCAATGTGACCAAATGAAAGACTAAATTAATACATTCAGGGATTCCTGTAGTCAAATCTGAAACAGTAGGATTGGGTGTACACTTAGATAATTGTTGAGAAAGAGTCCTAGCTTATAAACTACAAAGGGTATGCATTAAACTTAGAAAAAAAAAGACAAATTGAATGATTTAAGCCTTATTTGGATCCTGAGAAGCATAACTGCAAGAATCTATTTTAAAAACCAAACATACCCTCAAGGAAACTCTCCTCTCTCACTTACTGCAAGTGCCACAGCAAATATTGTCTTTGGCAGAGTTTAAAATTGTTCTTATGTTGATTTGAAATAATGAAAACTCAAAATTTTGTAATTTAAAATAAACATATTTTAAATTTAAAATGACTCTTTGGGAAGATGTAATCCAAGGGAATATGTTAGCTCTGGAGTAGAATTTGTTCAACATTCCCATCATTCAATATTGAAGATTAATATATTTTTCAACTTACAAGACAGTATTTGCTTTTCATTTGAGCGGAAGGTACTGATTAGGAAAATTTCAAATCTGCAAAACCCAGCCTTGCCTAAGAGCGCAGACTCAGCAGCAATGCGCGGCCATGTTGCGCCTTGATCTATTGAGGAAGTGCCCTGCGTGCATCGGCACTTCAGCATCACGACACAAACTAGCATTTTGGTGGAAAGATAATACCCACAAGCACTAAATATCTCTTGAAGGTTACGAGCTTCAGGTTTGCTTAAAAGATGCAAACATCAGCTGCCCCACATATGTGGGCTACAGATCTGAGCCAAAAAAGAGCCAAGAAATACACATGTGATTTACAGCTTCTGTTCCAAAGAAGTTGATGCAAAATAATTTGTTCATCCTAATAGGGTTTTAATAGATTCTTTCCCATGACACTTATTGCAAACTAGAACATTAAGCATGACAGAAGCCTTATTATGACCATGGATTTAGTAATGTGACAAACAAATTGCCTTGGTTATAAAACCTGAAATTGCTTCATTTGGTTTTGCAGCATATGGAATTCTTCTTGGCAAACCATTTCACATGCAGCATGCCTTTCTAATTAAAACTAGCGATTCCCTTTGTCACTATTTATTCCATCATTTCCTGTTGTAGAAACCTTCAAGCATCATAGAAAGGCCAAATATCATAGTCTGAAATACAGCTCCTCCTCAAGCCCCCTTCCTGGCCTGTCGCCCTTCAGGCTCACATAGGAACCTTATAGATAGTCTGTGTGCTCTTCCTTGTCTGTGCCTTATACCTTACTGCCTCTGTAGTTTATGAAACGTTGCCTTTTTTTAAAAAAACCTTTTTTTACCCTTCCATTTTGGCCTATTTAAACCCTTGCAACTCTTTCAGAATCAGCTCAAATGCACTGTGTCTCCCAGAAGCTTTACCCTGTCCTCCTAATTCTGTTCCCCAAACTGGGTTCCTCAGAATACCAAATCTATGATCATCTAAGAACTCTGCTTCCTGGAGAGTCACAAAACAAAAGCAGCACCTTAAATGCTCTGAGAAGTCATACAGTAAAGCCATTGTGTTAAGTTTAGTTCAGCTCAGCACTTCCTAAACTTATATGACCATGGAATTCTATTTTTTCCCCCAAATATCACTCATTAACATCTCAGAAAGCACATTTTAAGAAATGTTTCCCTGCTACACTGTGTTTCCTATTCTCACATCTTTATTTATTCATCTACTTTGTGAAGAAATATTTATTGACTATCTACTAAGTGTAGAGAAAGAGAAAATGACTCAGACTAAGAGCCTTGAGAGGAACTTAAAGACTGTTAAGTGTCATGAAAGAGGTGCTGATAAGAGGCTATGGAAGCTCAGGAGGTGGAGAACTTTATTTTGACCCAGGTGAATGTGGCAGTCTGGGTTCTTCAGGAAGCAGATTACAAGTTGGGACTAAATGTGCAAGGATTCAGTTAGGAGGCACTAGCTATGAGAAAAGGGAGAGGAAGCTGAGAAACCTGGGAAAGCTATTGAGTCCCCATGTAAGCCCAACCCTGAATGCAGAAAAGAGGGATTGAGGTTTGGGTGCAAGTATGTGCAGCTCAAGGATGCTTTGTCTAAGACTTTGGGGTTCTCTAGCCAATAATGCCAGCATCACAGATGTCTGGACCCTCCCAAGAATGGGTCTGCCTTAGTGTTCCTGTCATGCTTGGGCATTGCCCGGGAGCAGCCCATGGGCAATATGGCCTCTGCACAAGTATACCAATGAAATTCAGAGTGCAGCCATGGTCTGGAGGTCAGTTCTATCCCTGTCATTGCAGACATTTGAAGTGTATTCCCATGGCTGCAGTAGGGAATGAGGGGAGATGATGCAGGAGCTGGCATTGGCGCTTGACCTTGAGTGAATATCAGTTAGTACATGGAGATAAGAGAGAAGGGTGTTACAGATAAGAGGAGTAGCATCACCAAAACATAGAAGCATGAAAGTATGCAAATGTCTATGGAAAATTGGGAATGTTTCATTCATGGTTAAAACTTCAGGTAGGGGCTGTGGTCACAGTTTATAAGCATAGATTCTGGAGTTAGGCAGCCTGAGCTAACAACCCAGCAGTTCCCCTAACTTGGGTAAGTCACTTAACATCTCTGTTCCAGTTTCCTTATCTTTAAAATAGTTAGGTGATTATTGTGTCATTCCAACAATAAATTCTCTGATTCTTTGCAACCAAATGGGTTTCTTATCATTCAATTTAATTCTGACACTAAGCACCCAAAATTAGCACAGACCCCAAAGTTGAGACTCAGTCACATTTAAGTGACTGTCCCCACTTAAGACATCAGCTGCAAACGAGGTCCTTGGACTACCTGTGTGTCTTCCCAGATGGCTTTAAATTCAGGGTTTTCCACAATTGCCTCATGTTGGAAAATTCACTAGAATGACTCACAGAACTCAGAACGGTGCTTTACTTGCAAGTGCCAGTTTATTACAAAGGATACAACTCAGGAACAGCCAAACAGAACAGATATAGGGGTGGGGGTGGGGTGCAGAGATTTCACACCTTCCCCAGGCACGTTGCTCTCCCAGCACATCGATATGTTCACCAACCTAGAAGCTCCCCAAACCTCATTGCTCAAGTTTTCATTGAGTCCTCATTGCATAGGCATGATTGATCACATCATTGGTCTTTGGTGATTGAACTCAATTTACAAACCCGCTGTTCTTCCAATAGGTCAGGGCTGGGCAGGGCTGGCAGTCCCAACCCACTAATCATGTGCATGGTTTTTATGGCATGGCTAATTCCTTCCTTGAAAATGTCTAAGGGCTCATCTTAAGTCACCTTGCATAAACAAAGGTATGGTTGAAAAAGGCTTGTTATGAAATAGGAAAAGACACTCTTATCACTCCAAAGTTGTGTAAAATATACAACAGAATTTATCATTTAACATTTTTAAATGTACAGTTCAGGGTATTAATAGAACATTTGTATTGTTGTGTAACTATCACTACCATCCACCCACATAATTCTTTTTATCTTATAGTCTCTGTGGGAACCACCATTATATTTTGTCTTTCTGATTTTGACTAATCCACATAAGTGAAATTATATAGTACCTGTCATTTTGTGACTGGTTTATCTCACTTAGGTTCTCAGAGTTCATCCATGATGTAACATATTACGGAATTTTTTTTTTAAAGACTAAATAATATTCTGGAGAAAAAAAAAATGGTGTACATGATAGAGGCTCTGTTCAATCCTCTGGCGACCAAATCAAAGTTGTGACGGAAACAAGGAGCAGCAGCAAGGAAAAATCGCCTGAGATCTAAATGAACAAGCCATACAACTAGGAAGAAGTTCAAGAAAACACACTGCAAAGGCAGAAGGTAGGACGGTGCAAGGATGTGGGGCTGCCCAGTCCCAAGTAGCTGAGTGAGATGGAGGCTGCGGCAGTGGCAGAAGCCCCTTAAAAGGGCTGAAACCGAGAGTGGATTTTTTTGGTGATGGACCTGCTCGTTCTGAGCACCAGTGTTGATTGGGCGCAGGGGACACCAGGGACTTAAGGGAGACACTGTAGGAGTTAGGGCTGAGGTGAGACTCTGTATAGAAGTGCCAGCGGTATCCATTGTTCCCCGTAGAGCCCTCCCCCACTACCAGTGCACCAGACACAGCGCCACCATAACCCTGATGTCATCAAACTGGATAACAGAGGTTGCACCTCTCAGAGTATTCACTGAAACCCCGCCTTCCCCAAATTGGGGCCCCACCCAAGCCACATCCAGGTGTATCTTCAGCAAGTCAGATGCTCCTTGCTGAGACTCACACTGGTGAAAGCAGCTTGTCTCTGTTTCTTGTGTGGCCTTTTGAGACATGGATAAGCACAGCATCTGTGGATTGCTTGCTGAATCTTAACAGGTGACCCCAGAGGGGTAGAAGTTTGGGCTAAGTTTGGCCTGCAGTTGAACCCCTCTCAGGACTGTGCCACTGGACATCTGCTTCACAAATAAATCTACTTCACAAATAAGACTGGGAGACTTAGGAGCTTTGCTTAGTACATAGAAACAGACATGGAAAGGCAGCCAAAATGGGAAGACAAAGAAGCAGAAAACATGAGAGAACAGAACAGAGATCCAGACTTAATGGAGTCAAGTAATCTAACAGATGCAGAGTTCAAAACACTGGTTATAAAGATGCTCAGTGAACTTTTGGAAAGTATAGATAAATTCAGCGAGAACGTCAACAAAGATATAAAAACATAAAAATAGAACTGAAAATTATAAAAAGGAACCAGTCTGAAATGAAGAACACATTTCTGAAGTATATTACATGGCATAAACAAAGGAACAAATAAAGTGAATAAAGAAGAGGATCAAATGCCCTCTCTAGAGGACAGGAAAGACAATCAGGACACTCAATCAGAATGGCAAGAAAAAAGATGCCAAGACTATACCAATAATTTAAGGAGGATATGGGACACTATTAAGGGTCCAAATATTAGTCTGATCAGCATAACTGAAGAAAATCAAAATGTTGAACAGCTGTTTGAAGAAATAATGATGGAACACTTCCTTAACCTGGTGAAGGAAATGGACATAAAACCCCAGGAAGCTCAGAGAATTCCAAAAACCAGGGAACCAAAAGAGGCTCAAACCAAGACAAAAGTTAAATACAAAGAAAGAATCTTAAAAGCAGCAAGAGAAAAACAAATAATTACACATAAGGGAAAACCCATAAGATTGGCAGCTGATTTCTCAAAAGAAACTATGCAGGACAGAAGGGCTTGGCAAAAAATATTCGACAGGTTGAAGATCAAGGATCTACAACCAAGAATAATTTATACAGCAAAGCTATTATTTAGAGTTGAAGAACAGATAAAGAGCTTTCCAGACAAAAATAAGCTCAAGGAATTTATCACCACTAAGCCAGTATTACAGGAAATGTTGGAGGGACTTCTTTAAGAAGAAAAAGCATGTATCAAAAACAGGAATAAAGAATGGTAACAACTACATTTCTATCAATAAGTACCTTAAATGGAAAAGAATTAAGTATTCCAACAAGTGGCTAAAAGAATAAGACAAGACCCCTACATATAAAAAGGAAAGGGATGGAAAAAGATATTGCTTTGATGGACCTATAAAGTATTAAGTCAGACAGAGAAAGATAAACACTATATATTTCACTTATATGTGGAATCTAAGGAATAAAAAGAACAAACTAATCAAAAGCAGACTCACAAATATAGTGGACAATTTGGCGATGGACAGAGGTGAGGGAGTTTGGGGGGATGGGAGAATGCGGTGAAGGGCTAAAGAAGTACAAATTAGTAGCTGATGGATGGTCATGGGGATGGAGAGCATGGCATAGGAAATGGAGCTAGTGTTAATATGTTGGCTGGGGTGGAGGTTCAGGGAAGGGAGGGTGCAATTGGGGGGATCTTTTATGAACTATATAGATGTCTAACCAATGTACCATAATCTTGAAACTAAATTAAAAATATAATTTAAAGAAAGATTAAATAATATTCTATTGTATATATATATATATATATACACCACTTTTTGCTCATCTATTCATCTGCCAATGGATGGTGAGGTTACTTCTTGGTTTTAGCTGTTTTGAATAATACTGCTATGAACATGGATGTAGAAATATCTCTTGCTTTTACTTCTTTTGGGTATATGTCCAGAAGTGAAATTGCTGGATCATCTGCTAATTCTATGGGAGATATTTTAGGCACCAACACACTGTTTTTCATAGCAGCTATACTATTTGAAATTCCTACCAATAATACACAAGCATTCCAATTTCTCCCCATCCTCACCAAATTTGTACTCTTTTTTTCTTAACTAGGAGCTATTCTAATGGGTGTTATATTCTAATGAGGTGGTATATCATTAGAGTTTTGTTGTGTTCTTTCCTAATGATTAGTGATGTTGCGTGTCTTTTCATGTGCTTATTGGTCATTCAAATAGCCTTCTCTTTTTTTTTTCTTTTTGAGAAATGTCTCCTCAAGTTCTTTGTTTATTTTTGAATTAGCGTGTTTGGTTTTGTTGTTGAATTTTAAGAGTTATCTGTATATTCTGGATATTAATCCCTTGTCAGGTGTATAATTTGCAAATATTTTTCCCATTCTGTTGATTCTGCCTTTTTACTCTATTGATGGTGTCTTTTGGTGAACAAACTTTAAAATCTTCTTTAAGTTCAATTTGTTTATTTTTCTTTTATCTGTGACTTTTGCATCATATCCAAGAACTCACTGAAAAATCAAAGCCATGAAGCTTTTTTTTTTTTAAATTTTTATTGTTATAGGTCTTACAGTTATGCCCTTGATCCATTTTATGTTGATTTTTGTATGGTGGTAGGTAAAGGTCCAATTTCATTCTTTTTGCATATGGTTTTCCAGTTTTCCCAGCATCATTGATTGAAAAGCTTGTCCTTTCCTCAATTGAATGGTCTTGGCACCTTTGTCAAAAATTATTTGACCATATACAGGAGAGCATTCCTAGGCTCTCTATTCTATTTCACTGGTCTATATGTTTGTTTTTAGGACAATGCCACACTGCTTTGATTACTATAGCTTTGAAGTAAGTTTTAAAATCAGAAAGAATGAGTTCTTTAGTTTTGTTCTTTTTAAAGATCGTTTTGATTATTTGGGGTCCCTTGAAATTTCATATGAATTTTAGATTGGGTTTTTCTATTTCTGCAAAAAAAAAAATCTTTGGGATTTTGATAGGGATTATATTAAATCTGTACATCATTTTGGGTAATAAGGACATTTTAACATTGTTAAGTTTTCCAATCCATGAACATAGAATGCATTCGATTTATACCTCTTTTTAAACTTTTTTCATCAAAGTTTCATAGTTTTCACTGTACAAGTCATTCATTTCCTTGGTTAATACCTAAGTACTTTCTTATTTTTGATGATGTTGTAAATGGAATTGTTGTAATTTCCTTTTCAGAATGTTCTTTTCAGTGTATAGAAATCAACTGATTTTTGTGTGTTGACTTTGGATTCTGATATTTTGTTGAATTTATGTATTAGCTCTAACAGTATTTTTATGGGATCTTCAGAGTGTTCTATATATGTTTATATCATTTGAAAACATAGATAAATTTACTTCTTTCTTTCCAAGTTGCTTAATTGTTATGGCTAGAACTTCTAGTCGTATGTTGAATAGAAGTGTTGAAACTGGGCATCTTGCCTTGTTCCTGACCTTAGAGGAAAAGCTCTCAGTCTTTCATTATTGAGTATGATATTTACCGTGGGTTTCTCATATATGGCTTCTCTTATGTTGAGATAGTTTCCTTATATTCCCAGTTTATTCTTTTAATCCTGTCAATTGCTTTTTTTCTCATCCATTAAGAGTATCATGTGGTTTCTTCTTTTATTTCTTCCATTTTGTTTACGTGGCATATTACACTGAACAACTTCTCTGTGATGAACCATCCTTGCATTTCAGGAATAAATCCTAATTGTTCATGGTGTATAATCTTTTTAATATACTGCAGAATTGTTTGCTAGTATTTTGCTGAGGTTTTGGATTTATGTTCATAGGAATAATGGTCTATCATTTTGTTTTCTTGTAGTGTCTTTGCCTGGCTTTGATATCAGAGTTTTACTGTCCTCATAGAATGAGTTAAGAAGTGTTTCCTCCACTTAAATTTTTAGAAATGTTTAAGAAGGATTGGTATTAGCTATTCTTCAAATGTTTGGCAGAATTTACTAGTAAAGCTATTAGGTTGAGAGCTTTACTTTGTTGGAGATTTTTGATTACTGATTCAATCTTATTACAAGTTATAGGTCTATTCAGTTTTTCTATTTCTTTGTAATTTAGTCTTGGTAGGTTTAGTGTTTCTAAGACATCTTCCATTTCATCTAGATTATCCAATTTACCAATAATATTATGATAGTGTTGTATGGTGTCAGATAGTTGCAGGATTTATCATGGTGATCACTTCTTTAGCTCCCAAAAGTAGAAGCAGCAAACCATGAAGGGGGATAGAAGTCACTTCATCCAGAAGGAGAGGAGCTTGCAACAATGAGGGGAGGTGCAAAAATGGCTGCCTATCTTTTAGTTGGCACCTCTGTGATTAGAAGCAGTAATCAGTGATGACAGCACAGATCTCTGGTACTTGGAAGAGAGGGTCCTTTTGGCCCACTCTAGATTCTGCAAGTTGTGTGCAAGATACTCCAGGAACACACATAAAGCTGCCTTTCACAGGGCTGAGGGTGGGAGATGGATAGCTGCTACTGTGCCTTAGCACAGTAGACGCCTTCAATAGATTCTAGAGTTCCAAAATAGTTACATTAGACACATTCTGTCAATACATTGCTGTTTAGGTAGGGAGACAGATTCCTGGTGCTTCCTACTCTGCCATCTTCTCACAATCCATATCTACATTTTGACTATACCACAGGACCCATCTCAAAGTGTTACTATGAGGATTATAAAGTTCATAAGTGTTTTACGCTTAGTCCAGAGTCTGTCACAAAGTAAGTGCTCAATTAATATTAGCTACTAGTATTGTTAGTGAAAATAAGGTGTATATGCTAAGGAATTGGGCTTTTACTCCACAGTCAGAGGTCAAACATGAATAAAGAGCTGTAATCAGAACTGTCTTTAAGAAAGATTAATTGAGCAGCATGTGAAGATGAATAGTCAGAAGGGGAAATCTATTTATTAAGCAGCTATTCTATGTAACTCATGCTCACAACATTTTCTTATTTAATCCTCATGAGGAAGTATATTCAACACATTTTACAAATGAAGAATCCGAGAAGTGGTTTCTAATATTCTAAGATTTAAACCTAGGTCTATTTGACTGGAAGAAACTAGAGGTTTCTTTGTGAAAGGATAAGAGGCAATAAAGACATTTGATTGTATAAATGGAGAGAAAGACCCAAATAATGGAGAAGCATGGGAAAGAAAGGAGTGGGCAGTTTCCTTGTGCTCCCCTGCGTTGTACTTCCTTGTGTGTATGACAGTATCCTGTGGTATACTAAGGTATTTCCACACATTATTTCTTTCACAATACATACCACATATATAATAACAGCTAACATTCAGCACTAACAGTGTGCCCAGCACTGTTACAAGCACTTTCAATGTATAAACTCGTTTAATCATCATAACAACGTTTTTGCGGTGGGTTCTATTAATACTATCTCCATTTAACCAGAGAGGAAACTGAGGCTCTGACATGTTAGGTAACTGGCCCAGGATCGTGTAGCTGTCAGATGCATCATTGCGTAAGTTGGGATGTGAACATGGCAGTTTGGTCTGTCCTTAACACTAAACACACTGCCTTTTAATTCAGTTTAAAGCAATACCGAATGAGTTAAATGACAGCTATACTTTCTGGTAGGTCTTGATTTTTATCTTATTTTTACCTTGCTAAGTGTGTCTATAACTGAATAATGGAGCTTATGCAATCAGGAAAAAGTAAGTGCTGTCTTTACTTTCAAAAAAGAGAATAAAAGATCATAGTTTTCCCCAGAGATATTTCAGAGGAGGCTCTCTCCTTTCAGTGCCTTTCCTTGCTTTGAGGATTTGGCTTGAGCATCTAAATGGATGACAGTAGTTTTTATTGGGATGGGGATGGCTGGGGGAATAGTTGTTTTGGGGTAATGGAAGGGAAATCAAGAGTTAATGCAAATCAAAACCACAATGAGATACCATCTCACACCCATTAAGAATGACTTATTATCAAACAAAACAAAGCAAACCCAAATAACAAGTGTTGGCAAGGATGTGGAGAAATTAGAACCCTTGTGCTTTGCTTGTAGAATATAAAATTGTGCCCCATCTTGGGAGACAGCTTGGCAGCTCCTCAACAACTTTAACACAGAGTTACCATGTGATCCAGTGATTCCACTTCTATGTATAAATCCCAAAGAAATGAAAGCAGGGACACAGATACTTGCACATTGATGTTCATAGAAGCATTATTTTCAATAGCCAAAGGTGGAAACAACCAAATATACATCAATAGATGAGTGGATAATAAAGATGTGGCATATATGTACAATGGAATATTATGTAGCTATAAAAAAGGACACCTTGATACATATTACAACATGGATAAACCTCAAGGACTTTACACTAAGTGAAATAAGCCAGGCACAAAAAGACAAATAGTGTATGATTCCACTTATATGAGCTATCTAGAGCAGACAAATTCATAGAGAAAGAAAATGTAATTGAGGTTAACAGGGGCTGGGGAAAAGCAGGGGACTAGGGAGTGGTTGTGTAATGGGTATAGAGTTTCTGTTTGGGATAATGAGAAATGAATAGTGGTGATGGTCACACAACACTTTGATGGTACTTAATGCCATTGAAATGCACATTTAAAAAATGGTTAAAATGATAAATCTTATGTTGTGTATTTTTACCACAATAAAAATGAATATACAAAGCCCACAAATAATAAAAGATCTAGATAATTTTTTTTAAAACCTAACAATTTTCTTTGAATACGTTTTCATTTAAAAGATATTTATCTTCTGACCTTTTAGTATTCTGGGACTAAAAAAAAAGACACTTAATTCAATAATAGAAATATTGAGTTTCTGCATGAAAACAATGGCAATAGAGCTCAAATATATACTCAGAACACAAAGCCAGTGCTTATTACCTGCTGTTCTGATCTTTCCATTAATAAAGGAAATAAATGAAAGTCATATAAGGTTGGCATAGAAAAGAATAATTTTTAGAAATGTATAAACCTACATACCCATCATATAATCATGTTACATTTAGCATATTTTTTGAGGTTTTGTTATTTATTGCTAAGTGATATTCCATTGTATGGAAACACTGAAATTTGTTTATTCGTTCACTGGTTGATAGACATTTGGGATATTTTCAGTTTGGCTATGATGATTAAAAGTGCTATGAACACCTTAATATAGGTCTTTGAGTAGACATATATTTTTATTTATCTTGGACAGATACCAAAAAGTAGGATTTCTGTGTTATATGTTAAGTATGTGTATATAAAATGTTGATGACTATTTTCTAAAGTGGTATTACTATCTTAAATTCCTGCTAGTACTGTAGAAAGTTTGTTGATCTATATTCTGGCCAATATTTGGTATTACTGATAATGTCTTAAATTTTAGCCACTCTAACGGGTGATAGCACATTGCAGTTTTAACTTGCCTTTCTCTAATGACAAATAATGTTGATCATCTTTTAATATGCTCATTTTTCATTTGTATACCTTCTTTGGTAAAATATCTTTTTAGATAACTTTTCTCAGTTAAAAAAAATTGCATCGTCTTTTTATTATTGAGTTGAATGAGTTCATTATAATTCCAAATGTATACGTGTATATGTATATATTTTAAACAGTTTTGTTAAGATATAGTTCACATACCATAAGTTACTCATTTAAAATGTAAAATTCTATGGTTTTTAGTATACTCACAGAGTTGTGCAAATATCACAATTCAATTTGGAACATTTTACCTTCCAAAGGAATCCATATCCATTTGCAGTCACTATCAATTCTCTCCCGGACCCCAGTCCTAGGCAACTGTTAATTTACTTCCTGTCTCTTTAGATTTGCCTATTTTGGACATTTTATATAATGGATAATAAAATATGTAATCTTTAATGACTAGCTTCTTTCACTCACTGTAAGGTTTTCAAGTCCATTCATGTTGTGGAATGTATCAGTACTTTATTCCTTTTTATTTTCAAATAATATTCCATTCTATGGCTATATCACATTTATCTATTCATCAGTTGATTGACACCAAGATTATATCCACTGTTATAAATAATGCTGCTATAAACATGTTCAGGTTTTTTTTTAAATAAGTAAAAATTTTTTATTCCAGTTACAGTTGGCATACAATATATATTAGTTTCAGGTGTACAATATAGTGATTAGACATCTATATAACTCATAAAGTGCTCACCTCAATAATCTAGTGCCCCTGATACTGTACATAGTTATTACAATATTAACTGTATTCCTAATGCTATACTTTCTATCTCCATGACTATTTTGTAACTACCAATTTACCTTCCCCCTCCCAAATCCTCTCTCATGTGGTAATCTTCAAAATGTTCTGTATCTTGAGTTTGTTTCTGTTTTTGTTTGTTTATTTTGTTCTTCATATTCCACATATATATGTAATTGTATGGAGTTTTTTTTTTCTATCTGACTTAACTCAACTCAGCATACTACCCTCTAAGGTCCATCATAAAATATCTTTTTCCATCCTATTATTTTTAGTCTCTGTGTGTCTTCTAATCTGAAGTGAGTCTCTTGTAGGCAGCATATATAAAGGGCTTGTTTTCTTATCCATTTTTATCCACCCTATCTATTATTTGGAGCTTTTAATTCTTTTTCATTCGAAGTACTCATTGATAGATATGTAATTATATCTATTTGTTATTTAGACTTTTGATCCATATATTTTTCTTCTTAAAGAAGTCCCTCCAACATTTCCTGTTAATACTGGCTTGGTGGTGATAAACTCCTTTAGCTTTTTCTTGCTTGGGAAGCTCTTTATTTGTACTTTGATTCTAACTAGTAATTTTGCTAGGTAAAGTAATCTTAGTTGTAGGTCCTGAGTTTTCATCATTTTGAATATTTTGTGCCAAGTTCTTCTGACCTGTAAAATTTCTATTGAGAAGTTGGCTGACAGTCCTATGGGTGTTCCCTTGTATATAACTAATTGCTTTTCTCTTGCTGTTTTTAAGATTCTCTCTTTAAATTTAACCTTTGCGATTTTAATTATGATGTGTCTTGGTGTGGGCCTCTTTGCGTCTCTCTTGTTTGGGACTCTCTGAAGTTCCTGGGGTTAGAAAACTCTTCAGATTAGAGAAGTTTTCTGTCATTATTTCATCAAATAGGTTTCAATTCCTTGCTCTCTCTTCTCCTTCTGGTACCCCTATGACGCAAGTGTTGTTACACGTGATGTTGTCCAAGAGGTTTCTTAAACTATCTTCATTTTTTGGATTATTTTTTCTTGTTGCTATTCTGATTGAGTGTCCTCCGCTACCCCATCCGCTATTTCACTGATTCAATCCCCTGTTTCATCCACTCTGTTGATTCCCTCTAATGTACTCTTCACCTCAGATATTATATTCTTTATTTCTGACTGGCTCCCTGCTATGTTTTCCATTTCCATTTTTATGTTTCTCATGTCTTTGTTAAAGTTCTCACTGAGTTCATCTACTCTTCCTCTAAGTTCCTTGAGGATCCTTATAATGAGTGTTTTTAACTCTGCATCTGGTAAATTACTTGTCTCTATTTTAGTAAATTCTTCTGAAGCTTTGTTCTGTTCTCTAATGTGGGACGTGCTTCTTTGTCTCCCCATTTTGGTTGCCTCCTTGTGTCTGTTTCTATGTATTAGATAGGTTTCCTAAGTCTCCTGGTCTTGGAGTGGCTTTACGTAGTAGGTGTGCTGTGGGGCCCCTTGGCACAGACCTGGGAGGAGCCCAGCTGCAGGCCAAGTTCAACAGCAGCCTGAGCACCTCTGGGGCCCCCTGGTAAGAGTCACCAAGAAATCCGCATATGGCTGCCACCCATGCTGGGCTTATAGGTATCTCAAAGGGCTAAGTCAGAAACCAAGGCCGGCTGCCACTGGTATGGGGCTTGGGGCTGCTTAACAAGAGGTACAGGGCACGTTGAGGCCAGATGCTGCTTCTTTGGGTTTCATGAGCCTTTGAGAGATTTTATGAAAGTTTGCAGCAGGAGCCAAGACAGCTTGTTTGTATGGAATAAATCACTGGAAGTGGCTTGAATGGGCCCACAAGCTGGGAGAGGCTGAGTCTCAGGAAATCTTCTGGGCGGAGTGACCTGTGTTATCCAGGTTGACAACACCTATGTCTTCCGGCTGGGAGGGGGTAGGGCTTACCAAAGGGACAATGACTTTTGCCTGCACCTCTGTCTGGTAGCCAACTGTCCCTCCAGCCATTGCGCTGACAGCTCAGTGCCTCCCTGTATGTCCCTGGCGTCCCTGGAATAGCTGCTTTAGCACTAGAGCTCAGAGTAAGTGAGTCCGTTGGTGAGTAAGGCTGGGCATGGTGGGCCCTTTAAGAGGAAGGTCACTGCTTCCCGCAGCTCTTTCTCACTCGGCTGCAACCTGCACTGGTTTTCACTGCCAGAGGTTGTGGGGACTTCTCTTCCTGGCACAGGAACTCTGAGATGGGGAGCCCAGTGTGCAGCTAGGACCACTTGCTCCTCGGGTGGGGGAGGTGACTCTGCAGCCAAGATAGCACTCCTGATTCTCGAGTGCCACATGTGGTTGTGAGACTGGGCCATTTTTTTGTCTCCACGCCTCCTATTATTTTGAGGTGACTCGTTATTTGAGGTGACCTATTTGTGGGGCTTCTGTTTTCAGCCAGACCTCTGGTAACCTCACGTACTGATTGCTCTGTAGTTTTGTTATAACTTTGGTGTGATCACTAGAGGAAAAGTGCATGGCTTTTTCCATCTATGCCAGCTCCAATTCTTATTGTGTACAGGGTTTTGTGTAGACACTTTTTAATTTATCTTGGGCACACAGAGATGTTTGTAAGTATTTTCTCTCAGTCTGTGCCTTCCCTTTTGGTTTTCTTCACAGTAATCACTCTTCTATATCATTTCTTCTTTAATGTGTTCATCTTTTTATGTCTTACCTAGGAAATCTTTGTCCAACCCAAAGTCACAAAGAATTTTTTGTTTTCTTCTAGATGATTTATCATTTTAGCTTGTATTTAGGTATATAATCCATTTTGAAACAATTTCTGTGTATGGCATGAGTTAAGGATCAAGTTCATTTTTCTGCACATTATGTCTAATACCAGCAGCACATTTTGAAAAGATGATCATTTCACCATTGGATTATCTTGGAACCTTTGGCATGAAACAGCTATGAAAGTGGGTCTTTTCTCAGCTCTTGTTTTCTAGATCTGTATGTCCATTCTCATGTCCACATAATTCCGTTAATTACTGCAATTTTATAGTGACTTAGAAATCAGGTAGTGTAAATCCTTTGTTTTTTTTTTGTCAAAATTGTTTTGCCTATTTGAAGTCATTTTCATTTCTGTATAAATCTAGAACAATCCTGTGAATTTCTACAATTATGTGGCTGGGATTTTCATTAGAATTTTATTGAATCGAGATAAATCTGAGAATTGACACAGTAATATTAAATCTTCTGATTCATAAACATAAAATATTTCTTCATTTTCTTTGCATCTTTCAGCAATGTTTTATAGTTTTCAGTACACGGGTGTTGTCCATCTTTTGTTAAATTATCTCTATTTTTTTTATGGTACCGATTTTTAAATTTGAATTTCTATTTTTTATTCCTACTATAGTCTACTATATAGAATATGATTTTTGTATACTTAGTATTCTATAATCTTTTAATTTTTTAAATTAATTTGGGTGACATTGGTTAATAAAATAGTTTCAGGTGTACAATTCAATAATACATCATCTATAAATTGCATTGTGTTCACCACCCAAAGTTATATCTCCATCTGTCACCATGTTTAACCCTTTACCCTTATCTACACCCACTTAACCTGTTCTTATCTTTTCTATTTTTTTTGTAAATTCCTTTTTTTCCTCTCTATATAACCAAACTGTCTATAAATAGTTTTACTTTTTTTTCCAATCTGTATGTCTTTCTTTTTCTTGTGTTGTAGCTGGTGGGACCACCAGTAATATGTTTAATAAAAATGTGAGAGTTCTTGCCTTGTTCATAATTTTAAGAGAAAAGCATCTGATTTTTCCCAATTGAGTATAATATAGATTTTTTTGTAGATGCTCTGTATCAGGTAGAGAAAATTTCCTTTTATTGCAGATTGCTGAGAATTTTTATGACTTGGTATTGAATGTTGTCAGCTTCAACATCTATTGAGATGATCATTTTTTGTTGTGCTTTGTAAATATGACGCATTACATTGATTTCTGAATGCTAAACCAACCTTGAAATCCTGGGCTAAATAAATCCCACTTGGTCACAATGTATTTATTTTCTTTTTGCTAAGGATTTTGCATCTATATTCATGAGGGATATTAGTTTTGTAGTTTTTGTTTCTTGTAATGTCATTATGTGGTTTTCGTTTCAGGTTAATGATGGCTTCACAGAGTAAGGTAGGAAGTATTTTCTCCTCTTCTATTTTCTGGATGAGTTTGTGTAGAATTGGCATAATATCTTCCTTAAATATTTGATAAAATTCATCAGTGAAGTCATCTGAGCCTGAAGTTTTCTTCGTGGGAAGATTTTCAAGTAGGAATTTAATTTCTTTGATATTTATTCAAATTAGTTTTTTAGTGAGTTTTGGTATTTTGGATCTTTTAAGAAATGTGTCTTTTCATAAAAGTTATCAAATTCATTGGCATAAAGTTCACAGTACTTTATTTTTATCCATTTACTCTGTAGAATTTATAAGGACATCCTTTTATTCTTGATATTATCTTTTTTCTTCATCTATTTGGGTAGTGGTTTTTCACTTTTATTAATCTTTTCAAAGAATAAGATTCTGATTTCATTGATTGATTCCATTGTTTTTGTTTTCTATGCCATTGCTTTGTCTTGTATTATCACTTCCTTTGTGTTTGGTTTGGGTTTAATTTTTTTCCTTTTTCAAGTTTCTTAAGCTGAAAGCTTAGATGATTGAGTCCTTTGCTCTTTTCTATTATAAGCATTTGTTATAAATTTTCTTAAATGCACTACTTTTGCTGCACACTACATACTTTGGCATGTTGCATTTTCATTTACATTTTATTCATACTTGTTTTTGCTCACGGGTTTAGAAATGTGTAATTTCCAATAACGTGAGAGAGATTTTCCAAATATAACTGTTTTTGATTTCCAGTTTAATGCTTTTGTAGTCAAAACACTTTGCAATTCTTTTGGATGAGAGTTGTTTTATGCCATAATATGGTTTCTCTTCGTGAATGTCCCATGTGTTGGCAGGAAAAAAACATGTATTCTGCTGTTGTTGAATGGAATATATATGTTCACTAGAGCAGATGAGATTTTTTTTTTTGGTTCAGAGACAAAGCTCATATTGCAATTGTCCTAATATATCCTGCAGTTGATCTCAAGAAGAAATCTAAGCTTACATTTTCATGTTTTCAAGGTTAATCTTAAATTTGCAGACAGATTTGAAAAATCTCATGCCCTTCCTTTTTTTCATGTTTTAAAATATATATTGGTCTTGCTGATATTCTTTTACTTATATTCTTTAAGTCCAGGCTTGAGTTTAAAAGTAGATAATGTAAGCTATTCTTACGTGAGATGTGGTATAGGTTAAGAGCATGGATCTTGGAGTTACATAGGCCTATGTTCAAATTCTTATTCTGCTACTTAAATTGTATATGTTCATGGGCACATGGTCTTTTAATTTTGTACGGCTTTTCTGATGATTTTGATAATAGCACTGAAGCACCTGTGCATGGCACGAGTAAATAACATGACAGTTATTATGCAATTTGAGGAAATATTGGAAAGTGTTCATACATTTCACTATCAAAGCTTCTCTGATGCCAAGTTTCCTTTATTAGCCATTCATCTATATGTGCCAAGCACTGCCTTTTTTGAGATTACAGTGATTACATATAAATGCCCTTTAAGAAGAGTTCTTATTTTCTAACCTTGTACAGTGAATTTGTTTATAGGATACCTGTTCACAGTGACAGAGAAATGAAGCAACATGATGTTAACAAGCACCTAGGAGTAGGAGGCCATAAAAAGGGAAGTGGGTCCTAAAATAGAGTCTACTAAGATTGGTCCTATCACTTCTTTGGGAGGCAGTCATAGCTACAGGCCTCAAGGTACATACCTGTGTCATGTGCCATGAGGTTAAGCATCAGAAAGATACCTAGAAATAAAGTCTCAAATCAGAATAGTAAGACAAGAGAAAATGTGTGATTTAGTATTTGTCTATTTTGTCTGGTGTTTAATAGAACCTGAATAAGAAAATTATTAAATTGCTGGAATCATTTAACATACATATCCTCAGATTAGAAGGCAGTAAAAACATAGCTGAGCTCTGTTAACATACAATCATATTTTCATTCAACAGAATTTGTTACGCCTACTAGTGCCAGACACTCTGCTAGGCACTGGGGGTGTGAGAGTGACGACAGCAGATATGGTCCCTGTTCCTAGTGGGGGAGGAACATGAAAAGCTGCCGAAGAGCTGTAAGAAAGGTACACAGAGCTGTGGGAGTACAGAGGAAGGGCACCCCAGATCCATGAAGTGACCTGAAGGATGAGAAGTCATGGGATCAAGAGTGGGGGTTAAGGGTTTCAGGAAGAGGGAGTGACCTTTGAGGAGGCCTTCAGTTGTCAACTCTGACCTTCCAAGAACAGTTAACTCCAAGGAAATCCAAAATTTATTGATGAATGTCTGAAACATTTGGTTTGGTACCCAAACTTGGCCCAAGGTAAATCAAGCACAAGATGACAGTGTAATGCCCATTTCACAGAGAGTTTTCCAAAGAAAATCCTGATAAGAATCAAAAAGAATGACAGCAGGTCAGGCTTGTTGATGCATTTTATTGTGAGATGGGGGAGTCTGGTAAAAAACTAGAAAATGATCATGGTGTAACAAGGAACTTAAAAATGAAGAGTCAGATTTGTAACTTACATACATGAATACAGGAACAAATTGGCACAAAATGTTAAACATTGTTCCCAACACTGTTTATATAAGGTTATCCTAATTTGGCTTACTAATAAGGAAATGAGAGTTTTATGGTTAGGCTAATCTCTTAAAACTGCAGAGCATCATGCTATTAGTCACACAGTGAATTTCAAAATTTAAGAGTTTTATATTAAAAACTGGGTAAAGGTAAAATGACTTGATTGTAGTTGTAAAACTAATACATTCCCATTTAAATTCTGTTCTACAGTCCCAAGGCAAGTATAAATGTTAACATAACACTGTTAAATCAAATCTCAATGCAAGAGAACCAATTGCATCTCTACTTTAAATCTTATCAACTTTCCAAATTTTCATACTAAAATATATTATTGTATTAATACAAACTACAGTATTATACACTACACTGTGTAATAAATAAAGAAATATAAAAATAAGACACATAAATATAAAAGTTTTCTAAAACTAAAAGTACATATGTCAGTAAGAAGGGTATTAATACTGCCAGGTTTGAAGACATACAGTACAAAAATGTTGCACAGATCTATAAACTAAAAGAAATAAAATAATACTGATAGGTAAAAATCAGCTAATGTTGTTAATAAACTGGGTCCATAATAACTAACATTTGGAAACAGTTATGAGCCAAATAACAATGGCCTGTCCATGTGAGAAATGCAAGTACATGGAAAAAGCAGATTAGAAAATTTCCCTTTCATTTCTGTAGAGAAATTTGAACGTCAATTAATGCAAAATGAATACTGAGGAATTAAAGGATGAAATGTCCCAGTGTTCCGGTTCTCTGACAGAAGAGTCAGTGGTTTAAAGTTTTATTTTGGAATTTTGATACAATAAACAAATCAACAAATGCTAGTTATTGTAGGCCACACATTGAACGAAGGCGGGTTAGAGCCTTGAAAAATACTGATAAATGGCACTTACAGCACACAGGTCTTGCTTAAGGCCAAAGGAGATACAAAGCTTCATATCATATCCTTCATATTTGTTACCACATACTCAAACACAATTACAAACACTGATTCTGACGACTCTGCTGTCCTCACCAGTATTAACACTGTTAGTCCCTGCGATCAGAACTCAATGACAATCGTTTGAACTCCATTTTAAACCACATGGGTAAGAAACTTCAGTTCTTCTATTGGCGGCTTTCTTAAGGCTAACAATACACTTTAAATGAGAATACACTCTACTCTGACATCTAAATATTAGAAATCACTACCTTCTAGACTCAATTTATAAAAGGTAGTTAGCACGGTTTGGAACTGCATTATGCTTTTCTGTGAAGGGAATTTTGTAGTGCAGAAGTTCTCACATTTTAAAAAACATAATAAAATACTGAAGCGGATTTAGCATACGTTTACCAATAAAAAATTATAAAATTTCTCCCAATTGTACAGCTTAAGAATAAACCAACGTAAGAGTGATAGTTAATACTGATAAAATGAAACAATGCCAGATGCTTATCTAATTAATCACTTTCCTTTAACCTGTTCAATCTTTGCTTTCTAATCTGCTTCATGTTACAAACTTGTTCCTAACTTTGAAAAATGCATGAAAAATTACTAGGTCTGAGGTTCAGGCACACCTGGATTTTTTTTGTGTGGTTTTTCTTTTTTTTTTTGTATTTTGTAGTTTTTTAAATTTTTACTTACACAGTAGTGAACAGAAATCACAGTATACAGGTTACTGTGTTTCCATGAAAAGCATGTATAATATAGAACAAACTTCATTACCAATCAGAATTTATATTCCTTCTAGAAACACTCTTAGGCTTCATTTGATTTTTCTTCAGATACTTGCTCACTATTCTCGTTCACTTTTTGTTCTAAGCTGCTTGCTTGATTTACAGCCCTGTCATCCTTCACGGCCCCTCCAGTTTTTGCTCCTTCGCCCTCACTCTCTGCCTCTTCTACCTCCTCCTCCTCCATCTCCTCCTCCAGCTCCTCCTCCTCCTCCATCTCCTCCTCCTCCTCCTCCACTTGTGGTTTTTCACATTCCTTTTCTTCCTGCAGTTCTTCCATCTCTTTATCCTCGTCCTCCTCTTCTTCTTTTTCACTGTCTTCATCCTCCTCCCTTGTCAAACTCTCTCTCTCATCGGAGTCGCCCTGCGACGGGGACGCCCTCGCCCCGCCCCGCTCATCCGCCAGGACCTCCGGCCCCGCCTCCTCCTGCTCCGTGCTGTCTCGCTCCTCCGCTTCTCTCTTGCAATAGGAGTAGCGATGATTCATGTGCTGAGAATAAGACCCAGAGTGTGAGAAACGCTTTCCACATTTGTCACATTGATAGGGCTTTTCTCCAGAATGTAATCGCATGTGTTCAATCAGATGATGTTTGTGTTTAAATGCCTTTTTACAGATTCCACACTCGTGAGGTCTTTTACCTGCAAAGAAGAACACAGCAATGAAATAAAATGGTGGTTTAATGCAAATAAAACCCTCATTAAGTTTTTCGAGGCACTTTGAGTTGTGGAAAGGGTTAGACACGCACTTTTCAAAAACTGCCAGGTTCATTAACATACCTGTGTGTTCATATTTATGTCTCAGTAATGAGCTACTCTTTTGGAATATCTTATCACACAAATCACAAGCATACATTCCATTTTCTGTCTTCCGCATTTTCTTTTTGGGTGGTGTAGAATCAGAGTCATTCTGATCCTCTACATTTGAGACTCCTTCTGAGCTAGTGTCTTGCCTTTCATCCTAAAGGGGAAAAAAGGAGTAAGGAAATTTAATTTAAATTTAAAAGATAAACAACAGACAAAAGCATGAATTAAATAGCCATTTTGATGTATACTTTCAACAACTTGACTGAAGTGAGCCCACTCCTCCTCACTGCATATGGGCTCCAATGGTGGGGTTAGATGAGAGGTGGGGGCTGATACAGACAAAAGTGGGCTTGGGGTCAATCTAGTCACAACTGCAACAAAAAAGTATGGTCAACTCAACAGGCAATGAAAAGAAAGGACATGGAAAAGAATGTGCAGTACCAAAATGTGTAGTAACAAAATTTACTTAGCTTTCCTGTGAATCATTACTTTATGAGAAATTTGCAGAAAGCTTTAACTATGAGTTTGTTAAATAATCACTAATTTCTAACTGCATCTGTTACCTTCATTTTTTCCTTCTGGGTTTCACTAACCTAAAATTAAGATTCATTTTTTTAAAGGTGGTTTTCAAATTGTATATTCCAGAGCTTCAGACTTGTTTGAACTAACTAACCTCCATGGTCTCCTTCAAAGACAGAGGTTTGCTCTTTCATTTTTCTAAGAAGCAAGATGGAGAAAAACAATGCAGGAGGGTCTATATTTTTTCAAGAAGAATACTTGTTAGTCACAGTGCATCTTCAGAATTTCAGTGGAATAGAAGATTTCAGGCAGTCTCAGGGAGATAATTTTGGACAGGAGGCCCTCGTGCAGGTAGGCCAACCCTTCAGGGGCCTGTAGTGGAACTGGGTCGCCTTAGATCCTTGCATCTTTTCTAAAGTCTTCCATTCTACTGCCTCTAAACCCACACGTTTTCTAAAAGTTCAAAGGTGTTCCATAACATTTCTTATGGCTTTGGAAAGTGGACGAAATGCAGCCATTTGTCTGGGTCATTTGTGAGCTGCCAGTGGGGTACTAAGTAAGTTGACTCACTGCTATTTAATCTAGTCATATAATTAAGTGAAATGTTATACATCGTGCTTTATATACTAAAAATCAGATAAATTCACTGGCCATGTAAAAATTTTTTTCAAGAGTCATCACAATTACAGGAAGCCCCAATTAGTAGTAATATTTAAGAGGGGTAAAACAGGAAAACACATTTGAACAGGTTATTATAATTATTTTAGCTGCATTTACTTATAGTAAATATTCAAATAAAAGATTAAATTTATCTCTATTACATCTGATTCAGTTATAAACTGATGGAGAAAAAGGAAAGACATTAAGGTTAGTGACCCCTAAAAGCCTGAACAATGAGACATATAACTGTCACACAAAATGTCTCTATTTAGAACTATCATGAATTTGGAGGAAAAGTTGAAAAATATATAGATTCACAACCATATTTCTTCATATGTACTAATATGACTGAGCACTGTTTAGTTTACAGCTCATAAAATCATCAGTATATTCACTAAATGAGTTCTTATATATTTAATTCTTGTTTGCTTACTTAATTAAAAGCTTTTATAAACAGAGGTGTTAATACGTAAAAAGTGATAGTTAAGTTTGCCTGGTGGAAAATGTCTGTAAGTGGGAACCTGTTTTCATTTATTAATGAACATAAAAAAGGCAGAAACTATTATGAATCTGGGGACTAAAGAAAAACAGAAATCCAATTAGTGAGCATTTCAATTTTTCTTTTCTGTCTCTAGCTTCAAATAGACA
This sequence comes from Macroglossus sobrinus, assembly GCA_004027375.1. Taxonomy (NCBI): domain Eukaryota; kingdom Metazoa; phylum Chordata; class Mammalia; order Chiroptera; family Pteropodidae; genus Macroglossus; species Macroglossus sobrinus. The sequence goes on along the minus strand of PVKZ01001910.1, from coordinate 143,319 downwards.
AGTTTTAGCTGGGACTTAGCCATCATTCTTTTTTTTTCCACAGGAGAATAAGACTTTAAACTTTAGTTGATAACTATATCTTGGATTAGTAAACAGCTGAAGACATGATGCCACAAAGATTAAAGCATATACTTATCTCTTTCCTTTCAAAAATGAGTTTGTAACAATCTGTTTGGTTCTATGGTGACTGATGTCTATTAGAAAAATTCAATGAAATAAATCAAACTAGCATTCCAACAGGTTTAGGATGGGAGACTTATTTTTACCTGATTTCCATTTGGCTGGATCACTTTCAAGGGTGGTTCCTGGACTGCAGAGCTGACTGTAGTCGAATATGTGTAAGCCACCTGGGGAATCAGAATAGTCTGCTTATTGGCAGCTAGTGCTCGCAAGCATGGAACACTGTTCTGGTCAGCAATGGCCACGATTGTGGGTAACTGGGCAGTGACTGTGGGGATAGCAATATTTATGGGGTTGGCACTTGGTGGGATTACATTTACAACTGGTTCTGAGTCTGTAACACAACCGTCCTTTTGTGGCTCCTTTTTTGCGCAAGACAAGTTCAAGGGTTCTTCCTGGACAGAATAAACACTGTTCTGGTAAACACTAGTGATAGTTGACCTTTCCAATAATTCTCCCTGTTGCTTTGGTAGTGAAAGATCAAGAGGTTCTACTTGTGGCTCTTCTTGTGCACCTTCTGCTGTGTACAAGTAACCCTGTGTATTTCTGGATGAGGAAAGGTTTAGAGGTGATGGGGAGGATGTACTACTTCTGGAACCATTGATGGTTGAACCCACAGGTAAAACTGTAGAGTTAGCTATCTTCAGAGGACTCTGTATATTTATTGTGCTGTCCTGGGATTCATTTGCATTTGTAGGTTGAGACTGATCATCATTCTTTGCAGGGATATTTGCTTTGCCTGGTTCAGGAGAAGATGGTTCAGAAGACTGCACTGAAATCTGTCCAGCCTGCATCTTTTCAAACCACTTTTTTACTACATCTAATGGTAGGTTTACTGAATCAGCAATTTTTGAGAGCTCTTCTGCACTTGGTTGTGCATTCAAAGCATAATATGCTTTCAGAAGAGACAAGAGGTTCTTTAAAGGTGGCTGACTGGGAGACAGATTGCCATCTCCGGAACCTGATGAAGCAGAGGACTCAGGCTTCTCCGCTTCTGGTGCAGTGAGGGAGGGAGGCTGAGCAGGCTGCTTTAGGTCATAGCGCTTTAACTCTGGAAGTGCATTAATATCTCCTGGACAGTCGTCACACAGAAGGCAAGTGCTATCGCTCACTCCTCGTTCGAAGCTTTTGTCCTTCTCAGATTTAACAGTAAGATCTTCTGGTAACTTTTCACTTTTGCAACTGTTTGTTGGGGCTGGATTTTCCTTTTTTAAATTTTGAGGAACAACTTGTAGTTGGCTAGGCTGCTCAAGACTGTAATTAATGATAATTTTGGTTGTTCCATCTTGATCAACCAAAGGAAGACTGATGGCTGAAATAACAGAATGGCCACCTTGCTGTATGGATGAAGCACTGATTGTTTCTTGTTCTTTGGATGCAAGATTGGCTTGATTATTCTCCAAAACTTGCCTTATTACATTACCATCTACTGCCACTTTAAGTACATTCTGAATATCACTTAAATTGATACTTATGGGAGACACCAAACCAACTGTTGGCAGAACAACAGCTTGTACCACGCCCTGAGGAGAACTGGTTGCCTGTAACGGGCCACCACCACTAAAAACCCCATTTTGTAAAGGGGTTGAACAGTTGATTCCTGAAGCAACCACTATGGGTTTGAATTCATAATCCACAGGTTCAGTTTTAATTTGGTTTACAGAAAGTTGTTCTTGAAGGGGTTTATTCTCTATCTTTTGCCGTATTGGTGGTCGTGTGGGACTGCCTGGTGATGCTGAAAGAGATGGTGAGGAACACTGAGATGTCTTGAGTCCTGTTCTTGGTCGCCCATTCACAGGCATCAAGCTGATACATTTCTTACTGCTTATATGTGAGCTATAGGAACCAGAATGGGAAAAACGTTTCTTGCAGTTTGGGCATTCATATGGCTTCTCTCCTAAACAACAACAAAAAATATTTATAAATTTTTATGTACCCACATTTTCCCTAAAACAAGCCATTTGAAAAGGGATTATCATGTATGCTTGTGATACAATTTTATTTAGAACCATCATTTTAAGTTTAAAACTTACATAAATGTTAAAACACTAGTAAAACATTAGTCTGAACTACATGTGCTAACCGATAAGGGAATCTCCTCAGCATATGTGTGTAATATTTCTGCTAATCTTTAAAACTTCAAGTCACTCTCAGATACCCCAAATGTATTACAGCCTACTCTTTCAAGTAATTTTTCTTCTTGTCCTATTTCACCTATATATAATTTTCTATATTTCACTTAACCATCTCTAGGAGAAACCAGTGTTAGAGGAAAGAAAAGTAAGTAAAATCTTCCATAAGGCTTAACTAGTATGAATATCCTTGATTGTATGAATTATATCTCTTCCCCCTATCTATAAGGTTTCCTTGAAAATATCTTTCTTAATGGGAAGAAGACTTCGTAAGTTATTGCTAAGTTATTGAGGACCTTGGCTTATTAAACTGGGATGTATGGCGTCTGGCGATATTAGACGATGTTCTGATGTGTATGCCAAGCACCCTGGAGTTTGAATTTTAGTGATAGTGGCTACAGGAACTTAAAACATTATTTTTATATTAAAACAAAAATTATACTATGTTGTACAAATGCAACATTTGTGTGAATTGTTGGGAAAAAAATAATGTCGAAGCAGCTTCTTGCTTATAGAGGTCCCCTCAAGTTGCTTCCCTAGACCTTCCTAGGGATATGTTGGCAGAAAACTTTGAGAAGCATTGAGATAAATGAAATATTTTCATACAATCCTTATTTTTCACATTGGTTTTAATTTATTTATAGTTACAGTTCACTAATTTATAAGTTAAAGGTTACAGATTCTCAGTGTCAATAGGGTGAAAACCTCTGGGTCTTGTGTGCCATTTATCTTTTGCACCTATTACAGTGCAGGTCACAAAGATGCATATTAAACTTTTTTTTTTTAGATTAATGAATGGCTAATTGTAGAATTATGAAATGTAGTGAAGTGGATTTATCTACTCAATATCAAAATAAAGCTCATTTACTTCCTCTTTCTTTTTAAGAATTAAAATGAATTAAAATGAAAGCAGTGAGAAAGTCAATGAAAGTCAATGAAAGGTCAATGCTATAAAGTTTAAAAAAAGGAGTTATATTTTCTCAGAAATTTGATTACTTAAAAAAATCAGATATTAGAACTCGCTAGTCCCTGCTGAAACTTCTTTATTAAGAGATCACTGTTGCTGGGCAGTGATCTATGAAGATGGTCCAGTCTGGTTCTCCTGAGGACCATGCATTTGGGTTCAGACCCTGGCTCTCTCACACACTGTTTTCTTAGCCTTTCGAAGGCTCAGTGTCTTGGTATGTAAATAAATGTAGATAGGCCCTCACTGGCTTTTTATAGCAGTTCTAGGAGATAATATAGCAAAACTCTTTGTGTGCTCTCAGTAAACGTCAGTGATTTCTTAAAAAAGCATTTCTGTAGACACACAGGTCCAGTCAGCTTGATGTAATGCCTATTTCCCTGTCCTGGTTTGCCCTTCTGATGTGACACGGAACAAGCCTGACTTTTCTTCTACAAGCCAACCTTTCAGACCGATGAAGAGTTGTCATGTGCATCCTAAAGCTCCCTGGTGGAAGTTAAACATTTCCAGGTCCTTCGAACACTCCTCATGGGATATGGCTTTCAGAACCTTATCCACTTGTTAACTCGCCTCTGGAAATTCTCCAGTTTATTAATATCTTTCCAATGGGATGCCTGAAGTGTGATTCAATACTCTAAATGCATCAGATAAAAATTTCTGGCAGGGGTAAAACAACTGATATGTTATAGCATATTTCTATTTTAACATTTTTAATTACTTGATAGAATTTTAAGATGAGCTACATGCTTTTTCCTCTTGCTCACTACAAAAAATACGCACCTGCAATTTAGATTATTCCTATCTTTACAAACAAGGAGGCAGAGGAGCAACACAGTAGGTAAAGAAATGGCTTTGGAATCAGGATGCCTACATAAAAGGCCTAGCTTTGCCATGCATTAGCTGAATGACTTTGGACAAGTTTATTAGGCTCTCTGGGCCTACATTTTTCTCATCAGTAAAAAAGGAGGAAATAGCATCTACTTCATAGAGTTATTAGGGTTATTGTGAGGGCTATGAGTTAATGCATAGGAATAACTAGAATTTGGCTGTATATAGTTAAGCGTCCAATGAATGCTAGTTATCATTATTATTATTGTTGGGAATTACCCTGATATTTTATTGTTAGAGAGTGCAGAACGTGAGGGGAAAAAATGGCGTAGATGAGAGAGGCTCTGTTCATCCCTCTGGTGACCAAATCAAAATTGTAACAGAAACAAAGAGCAGCAGCAAGAAAAAAATCACCTGGGATCTAGAGGAACAAACCATACAACTAGGGACGAATACAAGAAGGAACCCTGCAAACAGCAGAAGGTAGGATGGGGCGAGGACGTGGGGCTGCCTGGTTCCCAGCAGCTAAGTGAGACAGAGGATGCAGAAATGGCAGCTGCAGAAGCCTCTTAAAGGGTCTGCATCTATGAGCGGACTTCTGTGGAGATGGACCTGTTCGCTCTGAGCACCAGTGCCAATTGGGCTGCGTACAGGGGGCACCAGTAACTTACAGGGAGACATTGGCAGAGTGAGGGCCGAGGCAAGACTCTGCACAGAAGTGCCGGCGGTATCCACTGTTCCCTGTTGAGCCCTCCTCACTCCCAGTGTGGGGACACAGCACTGCCATAGATGAGATGTCATCAAACTGGATAACAGAGGTCACTCTGCCCAAAGGATTCCCTGAAATCCCGCCTCTCCCAACTCATGGCTCCACCCAAGCCATGTCCTGGTATAGCCTCAGAGAGTCAGGTGCTCCTTGCTAAGCAGCACCTAGACTCACACTGGAGGCAGCTGGCCTCAGTTTCGGGTGTGGCATTTTGAGATAACTGTAAGTACAACATCTGTGGATTGCTTGCTGAAGCTTAACAGGTGGCCAAAGAGGGGTAGAGGCCTGAGCTAAGTTCGGCCTGCAGCTGAAACCCTCTCAGGACTGTGCCAATGGATACACACCTGCTTCACAAATCCACACTAAAAGAACAGGAGACTTAGGAGCTTTGCTTAGAACACAGAACAAGACACAGAAAGCAGCCAAAATGAAAAGACAAAGAAGAAGAAACCATATGAGAGATCAGAACAGAGATCCAGATATAATGGAGTCAAGTAATCTAACAGATGCAAAGTTTAAAACACTGGTTCTAAAGATGCTCAATGAATTTTTGGGAAGTGTAGAGAGCATCAACAAAGAGATAAAAAACATAAAAATGGAAATAGAAATTATAAAAGGAAACCAGTCTAGAATAAAGAACACATAATCTGAGATGAAAAATATATTAAATGGAATAAACAAAGGAATAAACCGTGAATAAAGAGGATCAAGTGCCCTCTCTAGAGGACAGGAAAGATAATCAGAATGGCAAGAAAAAAGATGCCAAGACTATACAAATAATTTAAAGAGAATATGGGACACTACTAGGCCTCCAAATATTTGTCTGACTGGTGTAACTGAAGAAAATCAAGCTGTTGAACAGCTGTTTGAAGAAATAATGATGGAAAACTTCCCTGGTGAAGAAAATGGACATAAAACCCCAGGAAGCTCAGAGAATTCCAAAAACCAGGGATCCAAAAGAGGCTCACACCAAGACAAAAGTTAAATACAAAGAAGGAATCTTAAAAGCAGCAAGAGAAAAACAAATTATTACATATAAGGGAAAACCCATAAGATTGGCAGCTGATTTCTCAAAAGAAACTATGCAGGACAGAAGGGCTTGGCAAAAAATATTTGACAGGATGAAGACCCAGGATCTACAACCAAGGATACTTTATCCAGCAAAGCTATCATTTAGAGTTGAAGGACAGATAAAGAGCTTCCCAGACAAAAATAAGCTAAAGGAATTTATCACCACTAAGCCAGTATTACAGGAAATGTTGGAGGGACTTCTTCAAGAAGAAAAAGATGCATCAAATACAAGAATAAAGAATGGTAACAACTACATTCCTATCAATAAGTACCTAAGTGCTCCAACCAAGAGACAGAATGACTGAAAGGGTAAGAAAACAAGACCCCTACATATGAAAAGGAAGGAGATGGAAAAAGTTATTGCTTTGATGGACCTAGAAGGTATTTAAGTCAGACAGAGATAAACGCTATATGATTTCACTTATATGTGGAATGAATCTAAGGAAAAAAAGAACAAACTAATCAAAAACAGACTCACAAATATAGTGGACAATTTGGTGTCAGACAGAAGGTAGAGGAGTTTGGGGGGCTGGGAGAATGGGGTGAAGGGCTGAAAAACATATTAGTAGCTGATGGATGGTCACGAGAATAGAGAGTACAGCATAAGAAATGGAGCTAGTATTAATACATTATCTAGGTGGAGGCTCAGGGGAGGGAGGGAGCAATTGGGGGAATTGTTTTATGAACTATATAGAAGTCTAACCAATGTACCATATAATTGAAACTAAATCAATAAAATTAAATTTAAAAAAAAGTGCAGAACAAGTATTCTAAAGCCAAAGTCACTTTGTTAGAAAACTCTTGTTTTCTAACTTCATAGTTTTATAATTTATAGTAAAGTACATCACCTAATTTATCTATTTAGGTTAGTGTTTGCAACTACTAAACCCTGGAGGTTACATCAAGAAGTCGTATTGCTCAAAGTTAGATATACTATGAATACTGAAATATTTTTTTTAATGACTGAGGTGGGTGTTTGGTTGCATCTGATATAAAAATTTTCCAGGCTAAACCTACTATGAGGCCTTGGAACAAACCCAAGTTATAGGACTGCAGCCCATGTGCAGGTTCTCTTCTGTCTTACCTCCGATCAGAGGTGTGGTGGCCTTTCCCCAATATAGTTCAACTCCTACATGCAGAGTTCAAATGGTGGGTGACATACATGACTCTGCAGTGGGCTCATTTTAAGGGTATCAGAAGATAGCTACAATTCAGGTAATTTTATGGAGTATAATTGAGGACTCTAATCCTTAATATCTTTTAAAAACTCAATTGAGAGAAAAAAATTACAGAGATTTCTGTAAAGATATATACAGTCATCCTTTATTAGATACTCTAAAGCAAAGGTCCCCAAACTTTATGGTATCAGGGACCAATGAGAATCTAATGGCGATGATCTGAGGTGGAGCTGCAAATACAGATAGATGAAGCTTCACTCACTGGCCCACTGCTCACCTCCTGCTGTGTGGCCCAGTTCCTAACAGGCCATGGTCTCGTACGAGGCCACTGCCAGGGGCTGGGGACCTCTGTTCTAAACAGTGCTTTCAGCACTATCTGTGATGAAGAACTATTTTTTAAAAAGATTTTATTTTAAATTTCCAAACTACTGTGGACTAATACTGTGTTAAAATAAAATGAAATTGTTACAGCATTGTCTTGGTGTAAGAGTTTCTAAATGCCTACTCTGAATTTGTGTATTTAAAGAACCAGTAACAACTAGCTTGCAGACTGGTACCAGTCCTGGGATGACACCGAGTACCCCTGCTCAGAATCTTCTCTTGGAATAAACGAGGCCACTAAAGAACTGCGGAAGTGGAGCTCAAGCGGCCGTCCGCTTTTTCTGAATTGCACTTTGGTGAAATATCACTGGACTCTGTTGAAGAATCTTGTAATAGTTTAGGGATATTTCTGAGGATGATATAAACTTTCTTCTTCATGCTGCTTTTATGAGCAAGTTTCTCTATGAACTTAGTATCAGAATGAGGTGTGCAGGAGATCCTTTTACTCACAGACACTCTGGTTTTCGTTACTGACTGCAGTTTTCCTACTTCTTAAAAGTTAGAGTCTAATTTCTGGTCTACTTCTAGCATGTGCAAGGGATTTCACAGTATTCATTTTTTCCATGTTTACTTCATGCCTGTTTTACTTTGTTAACTTTATTTTTAAATTAAAATTTCTTGCTAAAGGCATACAAGTCTTATATTAAATACTTTTAAAAATAAGACAGATATAAATACATAATGAATAGGCAGTGCTAAGTTTCATGTTTTGTTACATGGCCTAAATTTGCATTAGCTTTTTAAGTAGCAGCAGCAGCAGCAGCAATACTGTTAAGCTTATATAAAGTTCTGGACCACCCAAACTCCTAAAATTTTTCTGTGGCTACTACATACAATAACTCCCTACTTACTACCTGACTGAGATTGTTGAGTATCAATGCAGGATCATATAATTAAATATCAGCTTATTTCTAGATCTGTATTTTAATCTTTGGTATGATCCATGATTCCACACTTCATATCATCTATAGATCTGATAAATCCTCCTACACAAGTAAAATAGGACCGTATGACATTCATTTTGTACATGAATCCTACTCTAAACTTTATCTTCCTTTCTCTACCCCACATCAACATTAAAAAGAAGTTCTCTTGAATTAGCTATAACTCTACCAACAACTTCAAATCATCTCTGGTAAGAAGGGAGGTTATTAAAAATATATTATTGATGATAATAGGAGCTAAGATGTAGGATCCTGAGGCTGCAAAACACAACCTCTACTTCCCAGAAATATTAACGTGTAAAAATAAAATGTTTTTGTAAGAACCTTGGTTTGAGAATTTTTAAGTGGTAACTTTAACATTATTTGGCCCTCCATAGCAAATACAGTAAAACTTCAAGAACTTTTGCAGTTGCAGAATAAAATACAGATATCATGAACCACCCCTCAGAAAGCCTGTATTATTTTGTTAGGATGATATTTGCAAAATATAATCACTACAATAATTTTTACAAAGTAAGCAATATGCAGATACTATAATGTCCCATTCATTAGCTAATAGTTCTATTTCACTAAAATTACTTAAATCTAAAATAGCTTATCAAATTAATCAGTAGACAACTAGATTTCATAGTGCAATGTGGGTTGCTATTAAGTTTTTTGATAGCTTTTGTTCAATAGAGCCTCTGAAGAAGAGCACATACAGCTCTGTTGGTTTATAATTTTCTAAAAGAGACATATTTTTACCATACAATAATATTCATTCTGTAAGTAATGATTTAGAAAATGGTATGGAATAAAAAGGTGAAATGATAGGAGAATTTATTTTTCTTTTAAATTCTCTTTAACGCTGCAATTCTCTCCCCACTCTTGATGTCTTCTCTTGCTGACTCCACACCACCCCATGTCATGTCTGGTCTGGGGTTCCATTTCTACTTCTCTCATGTAAAGAATGTCTTCATCTCTTTATTTCCATGCACAAATTGTACCTCTATACCCTTTTTCATTACCTTGTTAACTGTGCAAAAGAGGCACTGAAATTAACATTCATCAGAAAGTTAAAATGTTTTTAGGTGGTACTTCTTGTTAAAACATGCTATATTCTGATAAGGAAATTTGGAGGATGTTATATTTTATTAACTCGATATACTTTAGTCAAGAATTAAAACTCCAATAAAATACCATTTTTAAGAAAATTTCTCCAGATTAGTCTTTATCTTAAAAGGAAAGCAAGGATTTTCTTATGTGTGTGGATCACATGTTAAAATATCACCACATGTGCTATGACAAGCAAGGTATAGAAAGACAACACATATTTACCACTGTGGATTCTTAGGTGCTCTTTTAGGTGGTGTTTGTATTTGAAAGCTTTTCCACATTCAGTGCACTTGAATTTACGATTACCCCCGGACTGTGTCACATGTCTCTGTAAGAAATAATTGGTATTTTATTTAGAAATCAAAGAAAGCTTTAGATATAAAGAACATCCAATCTGATAAATGTACTGTCTTGGTGATTACTTTGTTTCTCAAAGGCCTTAAATTATAGCAGTCCCAAAAACTTAGTACAAAGAGGAGGGTGATAGTGGGAACAGAATTTTGACACAGAGAAAATCTCCACTTTCTGATTTAAAGTATTAGAATCATATTTTATTAGGCAATATAGTACTTAACAAATATAAAATTACATATACTAGGAACCAGAGATTATCTTGTCTGTACTCTAATTTACAGATAAAGAAACCAAGGTCAAAAAATTCAGTAATCTGTCTAAAGCACAGTTATTCAATAGAAGAATGAGGTTTCCTGAATAGAAGAAAAGTCCAGGCTTTTTCCAGTATTTTATCCTGCCTTTATATGTTTGATATTTCCAAAATGCACTTTAATCTGATGATTTAAAAAAATATCTCCATCTTTTTCAGCCAAACATAGATAATTATAATAGCTTTGTGTCTGGTTTATCAAATCTCCACTTTTATATATTTCAGATATATTCTGCACCCTTAGTTTAATCTTACAAAAGCACTGCTTGAATTAAATTGTATTGAATCCTGCACATAAACCCCCAAAGGACTCCCATTAGCCTCCAAATACAGATTCTGAGTCTACACATTCTAAGTTCATAGCCCCTAAGTTTGTAGGCTTATTCAGTCATTTACTGAGTCTGTGTTTTGTACATACACTGCTCTTCTCCCTCTCCCTTCATATTGTTCATATTATTCCTTATTTCTTGGCTAAGCTTCCCTTTAATTATGACTGAAGATTCTACCCATCTCTCAGAGGCTTAACCCTAAGTACTACTTGCCTCAAGCTCATCCTAAGAGGAATCTCCCTTCTTTTGTCTTTCATGTAGGAAGGAAAGAGAATACGTGCTATGTATCAGACCTTACTTCATCCAAACCCATGACTTCAAATACTGAATACAGGGTGACAACTCTCAAATTTATATTTCCAAACCTCTCCCCTCAACTTCAGACTTTTATCGTCAATTGCTTCCTTAACATTCCCCGTTGGGAAGTGATAGGCATATTTTGATATGATTAACACCAAACTCTAATTTCTCTCCTGAAAATCAGTTCCTCCTCCAGTGTTTCCTATAATTGTAAATAAGACCCTCATTTATTTGGTTACTGCTTAGGCCCTGAACTTTGGAGTAATCCTTGATTCTTCTTCCTCTCATATCCTTAATAAAAGCATCAGTAAGCCACCTGAATAGATTCTGAATCCAACATTACTCATTACGTCATGTCTGTTACCACCGCCAAGTTTAAAGCTATCAACTCTTTGGCCTGGATTATAGCAAAAGCCTCTAAATGGTCTCCTTGCTTCCATTTTTGTCTCTTTTGACTGATTCTCTACCCAACAGCCAGTGTTCCCTTAAACATAAATAAATAAAAACCCCTAAGATAAATTCAATATCCTTCAAAGGCTTCCCTTTGGAATAAAGGGAATAAAATCATATTTTGGAATAAAATCAGAAGTCTTTACCATGGCCCAGATAAGGGGCTACATCATCTGGCCTGCAATATCTCTCTGACCTCACCTATCTTTCTCCCCTTTATTCATACTGGCCTCCTGGCTGTTCTTTGGTGATGCTGGGCAGATTTCTGCCTCAAGGCCTTTTCATGTTTCAATTTACTCCCTTTGAGTGGGATATTCTTTCCTCAATAGTTCCTTGGACTGGCTCTTTCATTCAGGTCCTAGTTTCAGATGGCCCATTCTCAGAAAGGTCTCTTTACCCTGCAAACAAACAGCAGCTTTCATCACTCTCTATCTTCTTATTCGACTTTATTCTTCTTCATATTACCTGTTTTTATATTTTAAACGTTTTACATCACCTACTAATACATGCCCCTACTGTCAGGGACTTTGTTCATCATTTTTACTACTGCGCCTCTAACACCTAGAACAGGGCTTGACACATAATAGAATCTCAAGCATTTGTTGAATGAATAAATGAATAAGACATGAAAATGCTTACCTTTAAGTTGTGGCATGATTTTCAAAGGTCAGCAAACTCGACATTCTACCCTTTAGTTTGCTGCTTCGTAACCTTAATTGTTTCCAAGACCCTCTTATTATATTTCCTCACTTTACTGGTCCCCCATTCATCCTTTCTGACCTTAGTGTGACCATCCATTCCATATGTAAAACCTACTACATTTGCCCCATCAGAAAAATGATCAAAAAGGGCATTTCGTGCTCATGAGAGATCTTATAATTTGCTTTATAATGGCATCTCCTGCATTCACCATCGGTTCTATCTGTCCTTTGGAAATCCTTTTCTTTGACTTGGGCCCTTGATACACAGAAGATATGGGGGCAGCAGTTGCAGGATGGGTCTGCTCCCCAAATGTCATGTGAACAGGCTCTTTTCCCAAGGCCTGTCTATACTGTGGTTATGTCAGAACTCTAAGATGGAAAGAACACTCTTCTGTATGTCCCTAATAAGACTAACAATAGGGGCAGATGGTATATAGATGACGTCTGTCTTCAGTGGGTCCTTCTCTGTATCAGGTCCTATTTCTTTTGGTACCCTCCCATTTCAAGTGTTCCTTCACAGATGTAGCCATTAACCTATCTAAAGAGATCTCAGTCCTACAGTCTCTGATGGCCAGCATGCCCCTTGCCCCAATTTTATTTCTTGAATGTTGTTGTCAGAATCCTGGAAAGATAGGCTGACCAGACTCAGTCATTCTTTTTCTGTTATAATTTTTTTGTTTTTGTTTTGTTTTGTTTTGTTTAGCCATCATCTGAGCAAAGGGTCTAACTTGTTCTCTATGGAAATCAGGTATATACATAGGGCAAAGTTCTTAGAGATTCAGGTATACAGATATTCACAATCCTTTGGTATAAGGAGTTGGACATGTGCCCCAAACAAAACATGTACCCTTAACATAATCCGTGCAGGTGAATGTTTATTTGACTTTTAAAGTTAGAATTAAGTAGATATTCATTTGGTTATTTATAGTTGATAGCTATCAGGACCTTAATAAAGAAGAATAACTAGCAAGATTCTTTGACTTTAATCCTTAGGTACTGAGCCAGAAGTTTAGCATGTAACTCGTACTTACAGAGTAGTCTTGATTTATACTTCCAGAAATTGAGGCAAAATGACACAGAAGTAGAATAAACCATATAAAAATTGAGCCTTCAGAATTAAAATGGTTTAGAATCTAAACTTTAGATTCCTAGAGGAGGCAACTTCCCTTACTGTAGGGAAGAAAAATCATAGCTTATACTGAGAATAAATAGTCACTGGTTTATAGAAAATAAAACTTTATTATTTGATTTTCTTTTAAATTTGGTCAGTAGTAAGTCATGTGGTTTATGAACCAATATTTATTTTCCCACACTGAACCTTTTAGTAGAATGCATTTTAAAATCTAGTTTTAAACTTAAGAGAAATATTTGTTATAGTATAAAAAAATAATTGAGATAAAAGAGATTTTATCTGAAAAAGAACAAAAGTTTCCTCTAAAATAATGTTCACATGTGCCTTTTAACTCAGAAATGACCAGATAATTCAAATAATCACTTTCAGTTTTATGAGGCTGCAGATAAAAGACACTGACAAAAATATCTTTTTAATTTTTATGTATATTAAAACTCTTGCCTCCTTCTCTGGAGGGGAGAATTCTCAAAATTTGGCAAGCTAGTGAATCTCAGTCATTTCACACTTACTTGATCTCGTCCTGATTTATGTGATGTCATGTGACGTTCAAGCTGAGTTCTGTATGCAAAAGTGTAACTGCACAGGGAGCAACTAAAGTTATCTTCATTCTTTTCATGGCGATACTTAATGTGTTCTTTCAGAGAGGTAAAGCGTTTGTAGCCTCTATCACAATACGGGCAGGTGAGCAACTGGGAAAACGCATCTGGTGTTCCTGTAAAAGAAAAATCATATATGTTAAATTTAAAACATTTAAAGAATATTATTAAAGCTACCACTGAGTCCCTATGCTATGTGCCAGATACTATGTTACCCAGTTTATATTTGATCCTCAAAATAATAGTGATACTCATCTCTATTTTATAAAAGAAAAAAAGCAAGGCTCAGAAAGGTTAAATAACTTAAAAGTCACACAGCCAGTAAATGATGAAGTCAGGATTCAAATGTGTGTGCTATCTGACTTTAAAGTTCCATATTTTTTTCACTAAACCCTAATTCTTTCCTTCTTTTTCCATTAATTAGACAAGGAAAATGGAAGTAAAATTAGAATGTAGATTATATTTGTAAATGTATACATATTAAATAGGCTTGTATACTATAACAGAATCTTTCTATCTATAACAACGTCATTATTTAATGTTCATTCTTTTAAATCTGAAAATGACACTATAAAGTTAGTATCACCAGAGACTAAGCAATACATAGTTAGATGTTTCCAAGACTCGGTGACAGTTAGGTGACCCTATGACCGAATTCAGACCAAAAGAATGTATATTGGGGGAAAGGAGTAATGGGAGCCAGATCTAGGCTTGGTTCATAAAGACCTCTCATGCTTGATAATTCATATTCTGCCAACTGAAAGATGAATTTTCTGTATAATTTTATATGGATGAATGTAAGATAGCTTTCAGAAAACAAAGGCATTATGGATAAATTAGAGTTCACTGAATGAACTATACTTTTATATTTTAAACCATCTAAGTTTGACAACCCTAAAATGTATTACTGCTTTGCCAATTAATGTTATTTAACTAAGAGTAGTTTTCCATATTTATTTCTTTAGAAGAATAAGTTCCTAAGTGACATCTAATCGTAAATACCATCTCTACCTTTACTTTGAATTTCTTATAGAAAAGCAGACTACCAAATAAAATTTCATAACAATCTCCAAATGCTTCAGAAACATGTATTACCTTTACTGGAATTCAAGTTTATGTAAATTAAATGTCTGTTCAAGGACCAGCCTGCAAATAACAGATTGAACACCTGGCTCTACATAGCTAAATAGCTGAAATATATACCAAATATATAACTATGAATATTTTATTCAAAATATTAAAAATTGAACAACCAAAACCCCCAAAGTTTAGGATGAGATCTTTGGTTAGCAAGGCAACTGGAACCAGAGAGTGTTCAGTAGGTGATGACTCCACTTCTTCGGGGGATTAGATTAGCCACATAAAGAAATATCTTTGGAAATCATGTTATTTTATCTAGTATGTTTTCCTATTTGTACAAGCAAGTGGGAAATCAACATTTAGGACATTCTCCTTGCCGAACTGCCAAGTCTAACCTGTTGTATTTAGCTGACTACAATGGCAAAAGTCAAGAGTTGCCACAGTGTGGGGATACTGTTTTCAGGAAACAAGACTGAAAAGTTAAGTAGACACGGGGAATTAAAATCTGAAATTCACCATTGCAACTGTTCATTATTGGCACCACAATCACAATATGATTTCTATTACACAAGCTGCTTATATTCCAGTGTCAGAGCTGTCTGCTTTCATTATTTTCTATTTTCTTCTTTGCCTTCATGATTAATCCTTCCAATTAAGAAAGAAAATACTAATAATTTTGTAAAATGACAAGTTGCTTGTATTTTTAAAAGTAAATTATTACATTCATAAATCAATACTGAATTTTCTCACACATATGAGATATGAATTTATTCTTTTAGGTCACTGACATAAAACAATCAAAATTGAGTCTGAATATCTGATATAATAAGCAAATTATGGAATGTAAGTTTAAAAGTTAAGTGAAATTTTTTGTTTCTTTTTGAAAAATACTAAATTATTGTTTTTTTAAAAAATCACTTTTTAGCAATAAAGTCTTGTCATGTAAGGAAAAAATGTTTCTTTTTAGAATTCTTATTAAAAATGCAGGTAGCAATTCAATACTACTAAAAACAACCTATCTGACCATTTTTTAAACTTTCTATAATTTCTTTATGTATCTATAATTGTGAATGTAATTAAATGAAAAAAATTTTTTTGTATTCTAATCTTCCATTAGTAGGTAGCATAACATTTCAGACCTATAGCATTACTCGATGAAAAACCTTGATTTATTCTCCACTGATTCTGAATTTGTGATAATTCAAGTAGTCTGCCAGTTCATTTCATACGAATTGCAATGAGGGCATGTTTAATCTACTGACACTTAAAAAACTTAAGAGCTTCTGAAGATAGTCATTTTTTATATGTAAACAGATGCTGCTGGTATGATAAAATATCTACTATGAAATACTTTATTAGCAGTTAAAATACATTTTATACACCTGGAAGTATTGAATGCTTGAATTAAAAATGTATTCTGTAATTCAAATGTTTCACTAATTCAGAATGGTTTAGGACCCCAATTTTTATGTAATTTTACTATGTTGGTTTGTAACAATGAACTTTATAATGTTTAACTTTATTTGATTTATGCAATGGAACATTTCTTTAGCTTTCATTATTTTCTTTCACTGAAGCTTTTAAAAGTCTTTTTGTTATATAAAATTACATACACACACACACACACATGAATTTAAAAATATTCTATTTCCCCTTCATATTTATTGTAACCTACTGCTTCTCCAGATGAAATGTTAACACATCGCCTTTAAGAGAAAAAAACAACCAAGAAATGAAAAATAGAAACAATAGGGCTTTACAGACTCCAATAACCATGGAGTCTCCAAATAGGCAAACAGATCATCAGAAGACTAATCATCAAGCTGGAATGCAGTGTCCCCAGGGGAAATAAACTATAGTCTTCTTAAATGAGTTCTTTTGGCACACTAGAGGAAACAGTTCTAGAGAATACTACTTGTATTTCCTTTGTACTGAGAAAATCCTAACTATTCTAGAGTGAAACTTCTGTTTCTGCTGTTTTTCTTAGCTGATTTCTGATTTAAAGGAGATATAGCCGACTCTCTGCAATGGAATCTGTTTTCTATACTACCCTCAATTTCCTTTAAGAATTTGAAAGCTGATTAATACATTAGCACTGAAAAAGTGGAAATACTTTGGCACAAATCTAACAAAATATGAGACTTCTATGAGAAAAGCTATAAAACTGATGAAGAAAATCAAAGAACTAAATAAATGGAGAGATATTCCAAGTTCATGGATAAGACAACTCAATATTGTCAAGATGTCAGTTCTTCCCAATTTGATTTATATATTCAACGCAATCCCAATCAATACCCCAGGTATTTTATAGATACTGACAAAAATTATAAAGTATATACGAATAGGCAAAAGGCCCAGAATAGCTGACACAATACTAAAGAAAAACGAAGTCTGAAGATTTATGTTACCAAACTTCAAGACTTACTATAAAGCTACAGTAATAAAAAAAAGTGTGGTATTGGCAAGAGAACAGACAAATTGATCAATGGAAGACAACAGAGAGCCCAGAAATAGAACCCCATAAATATAGCCAGTTGGTCTTTGACAAAGGAGCAACGGCAATACAAAGAGCAAAGACAGCTTTTGAACAAATGGTAATTGAATTGGACATCCTAATGCAAATAAAAAAAATGAACCTAGACACAGACTTTACATCCTTCACAAAATTTAACTTAAAATGGATCACAGGCCTAACTGCAAAATGCAAAACTATAAGACTCCTAGAAGGTAGCAGGAGAAAACCTACAGGACCTTGAGTATGCTGATGCCTTTTTTGATACAACACCCAAGGCACAATTCATGAAAGAAATAATTAAGTTAGGTTTTATTAAAATTAAAACTTTTGCTCTCAGAAAGACAGCTTTAAGAGAATTAGAAGACAAGCCACTGAATGGGAAAAATATTTGCAAAAGACACATGTGATAAAAGACTGTTACCCAAAATATACGAAGAACTCTTAAAACTCAACAATAAAAATAATCAAATAGCTTAATTGAAAAACGAGTCAAAGACCTTAAAAGACAGCTCACCAAAGAAAATATATAGATGGCAAATAAGTATGAAAAGATGCTCCACATCATATGTCATTAGGGAAATGCAAATAAAAACAATAAGAAAAACACTACACACCTAGTAGAATAGGCAAAATCCAGAACAGCGACAACACAAAACACTGGCGAGGATGTGGAGCAACAGGAGCTCTCACACACTGCTGGTAGGAATGCAAACTGTCATAGCCATTGTGGAAGACAATGTGTCAGTTTCTTACAAAACTAAACATATTCATGACATATGAGCCAGCAATGGTGCTTCTTGGTATTTACCAAAAAGGACTTGAAACTTATGTCCACACAAATATCTGTACACAGATGTTTACAGCAGCTCTGTTCATAACTGCCGAAGTTAAAAGGCGTCCTTCAGTAGGTGAATAAGTCAATAAACTGTGGTGCATCCAGACAATGGAATATTATTCAACTCTTAAAAGAAATGAGCTATCAAGCTATGAAAAGACAGAGAGGGACCTTAAATGCATATTACTAAGTGGAAGAAGTCAATACATATGATTCTAACTACAAGACATTCAGAAAAAGGCAAAACTATGGACACATAAAAAGATCGGCGGTTGCCAGGGGTGCAGGCAGAGCGGGGAAAGATGATTAGGAGGAACACAGAGGATCCTTAGGGCAGTGAAACTACTGTATGATATAATGATGGATACATGTCATCATACATTTGTTTAAACCCGTAGAATGTACGCCACCAAGAATGAACCCTTAGGTAAACTATGAACTTTGTATGATTACTAAGTGTCAATGTAGGTTCATCCTTGGTAAAAAAATGTACCATTCTGGGGAGTCATGTTGATAATGGGGGAGGCCTATGCATGTGTGGGGGTTGGGGGCTTTATGGGAGCTCTCTGCACTTCCATCTCAATTTTGTCATGAATCTAAAACTGCTCTGAAAAAAACCTTTAAAAAGTTGATTATTTGAATTCTAGGCTAAATCTAGCCATTAATCTGGGAACTCTGGAAAAATCAAACCAGATTTAAAATTTTAAAACTTGAAGTAGCCTTAAATATTCCAAGTAAGTTCCCTGTATTTGGTGAAGATCTTGCATAAAATCTCTTATAGAAATATAAGAAATGCTATTTTCATCTGTTTTTAGGGCATGGAAGGGCAGAATGACAGCCTATTTCTTTTCAGGAGAGTGTGAACATTTTATTTTTGCATTTTGCCACTCTTGACACACTGGCTGTTCATATCAGAGTGGACTAAAGCAGATACATAAAAGCCATTTGTCTCCAAATTAGTATGTTCTGAACCAGACAACTATGTTTTACTTGCTAGAAGAATAGTGAGAAAGAATTGAGAAGCAGGAGGGTCATCCTAGTTCCCATTTCTACCATGTCCGACTGTGGTAATGATTAGAAATCAATGTCTAAGTACTGTTTTAGGCATTTCACAGGCAGTATTTTCACCACTAATAAGTTAGATGCCACTAATATAACACTATACTGTTATCATGGACAATACTCCATTAATTAAAGACATTACTCTCTACAGCTAACTGCAAACAAATTTGGAGAGCAGGTTCCCACAGTAGAGTAATAGAAATAGTAATTCTTTAAAGATGAACACAAAAAGAACTGTGAAGCTCCACTTGCCGTTTTCATCATGCCCACTGGCTTCTGGTGTGCCCTGTCTCTGGTCCTCTTCCGGTGCCTCGGGGTAAATGACAGCAGTGTCTTGTTGCTGCAGGAACTCTTCAACATTAGGATCATGGTTTTGTTCATTTTCTGCATCTGAGTCGCAGTCATCATCTTTTACTAAAAGAAATGCATACTTTATAAAATACAGTTTCATCATTTCATTGTTAGTTTTTCTAAATGAGAAATTGTTTGAGAGAACACATGATTGTTCTTAAATTTGTAGAAAATACTGAATATTAAAAATAAAATCCACTCACTTTATTATAATCTATTGTCGTTTTTAAAAATAAATTTAAAGTGTTATAAAGTCTTGAAATTTTCGATATTTTCTTTTATGCTTCAACGTTCTATTTTTATTCTATTTTACTGATAAGATACAGAGAAGGTTAATATAGTTGGTTGAATCCTTAATTTCTCAATGAATGATAAAGCAAGGAAAAAAGGAAAAGAGAAAAGCTTAATTCTCAATTCTTAGTTTTTCCAACCTACTATATATTTAATTAGAATTGTACTTTAAATGTGAACCATTCTCAATATAAACCACTCTGAAGTTCAGTTCAGTTATGATTTCTTAGAAAATAGCTTTAAGTTATCTATAGTTAGATTCCTAATGAGTCAAGAGCATCGAATTGATAAAATTGCTTCTTATTGCCTCTAATATTCACAAATAAGACTATTCTTGCTCTATTTCTGCCTCAACAGATGTTTAACTGTGGCACTAAGGCAGAGGCATTTTTTTTCTTGAGTTAGAAAGGTTCAAGAGGTAGCAGAATGTCTGCACTGTGAGAAGATGGCCCAGAGTGCTGCTGAGTTTTTGAAGCAGCGTTTCTGTGCTAAGGTTTTCCTCCATTTCCCCCACTGGCTCAGAGGGGAGAGCCTGCTCCATGCTACTGGTAACTGTAATGGGTTAGCGTGGCTCTCAAGTGTCTCACGGCTGACTTTGTACACTTCATACTGAACTGTCAGTTCTAAATTTGTAAAACAGCACTTCTCAGTAGACCAAAATTGGGCCAAATTAAACTGATGATGTATGGGTATCTTTTTGTTCAACAGTTGTTAAAACAATGTTGCTAAATCTCTTGCAAAGTAGTAGTAATTGAACTCTACTACTGTTTAAAATCTTTGAGCCAGTGACATAGTAATAATGGTGACCTATCATTTTTTCCCTCCTTTTTAATACAGCCAATAGCTATTAATTATTTAGCATTTGCTATACACTAAAAACTATATTATTTAGTTCATACTAATGGTCACAAAATTTGGGTTACTAGATCCAGGGATAAGTGAAGACTGTTCAAGAAATAAGCTGGTACTGCCCATTATAAGTCTAGATCCTCGACTTCCACATATGCTTTCTCAGAATCCTGAAGCTTTTTTTTTACCTTCCCCTCTTCACAGAATTCTTTGCTCTAACTTAAAAGAAAAAAGAGAAAAAGGCATATTTCTCCACTGATCCAGTACATTAATACGGTGCATTGCCCTGGAGTGTGACAACTCCAGGCTGCCAAATGAAAAAAATTCAAAATACTGACTGGGGAAACCCTTCTTTAGTGATTAATCAAGGCAATAAAAAAACAGCCATAGGCCTTCCAGTCTTTCCTGTTTACAGGGATTTCTACTAGGGTAAAGCATGGCAATTGAAATGGGGACATTCTAGTCCTAGTTAGGAAGCTCTGAAATCAGCTATGTAATAATATGGCCAGAGGGAGCCAGACTAATTTCCCTTTAATGACCTCACCTGTTCCATTCTCTATTATTAAAAAATTTATTGCTTTTCAGGAGCCTGGTGATAGCAAAGAACGTTCTCAGAAATAATTCCTAGCACCTATCATTAGCTGGGACAATAACATTCTTGAACAACTAAAGCCAAGTCAGTGCCATTGAGTTTTTAAATTTTCAAGTTGAAACAGATGAAATGAATAAAATTTATATTTTGTGATTTCTTATAGATTCATGTAGATTTGATAAGATACTTAAAATATTTTATCAAATTATAAATTATTTATTTCAATTATTCCACTTATAAAATGTTTACATTTTCAATATCTGAGTAAATAAATGAATAAATATATAAGTATACATACAGTAATTTACACACATGTATATACATATGTTAGAATGATGAGTTTTTAAATAGTATACACTTTTCAGAATTATATAATCTGGATTTTATAAATGAACCTTGCATGTTCAATAAGTTACAAGCTTACCTATACACTGACCGGTTCTAAATTTACTCATTTGGAGACAAAATTCTTATAATTAATGAAGTTCAGTTTATAACTGAAAATATTCTCAACCTCACTACTTGAATAATCTATTTTTAAAGAGATACATTTATTTATACTTAATATATTCCTAATTATTTATAATTTGTATATTAACCATGAATGAAATTCTAATAAAATTCTTAAAAATGTAAACTGAAACATTTATTTGAATTAAAAAAATACAGATACACATTTTCTGACAAGAAGTCTGGTTTGGCTGATTGGTATAAGTATTAACTTGCTATTCCAGTTAGGTTATTAGGTACCAATTTGCCAGAAATTAAATGAACTAAGTTTGTAGTTCTAAGGTATTGATCAAATATAGTTAGTTCATGTGGTAAAATTAAAAAAAAATTATAAAAGTGTATTAGTAAAGTTACTAAAATTAACAATATTTCAATTTCCCCAACTATTTCTTAATATATTAACCAGGAGCCTCTAAGGGAGGGGGAAAGAATAATAAAAGCCCCAAATTAGTAGCAAGTAAAGCTTTTTTGGTTTATGTTCCAGAAAATGAGGGAGTGAATAATTCTGAAGACTGAGAAACAAATCTTTAGGTACCTTTGAATTTTTGTTTTTGACAAAATCGAAGGAACATTTAATAGAATTGTCAGTTGACAGTACAATTAAGACATTTTTACAGGTAGATAACCATAACTCTGTTCCTGAAGATGTGTAAAGAATTAAGTATATCAGTTATAACAAAAATGTATTTCATCTTTTTATTTAGAATAAGGCTACTTTAATGCTAAACAAAAACAGAAACAGAATTAATGCTGAACACTTTTTCTTCTAGAAGTAACATGAAACTATTGATATATGAACTAAAAAAGAACACTTCAGTTCCTTTAATTTCATTTCCAGCAACATTTTCTTTAATAATTATTTATTAAAATTTGTAGTGGATTTATGTTGTGATCAACTATGTGGTGTCAATAATCATATGATCAATCAATGTATATATAATTTTAAAAAATCTTATGAGCTTTGTGATTCCTGGATATTAAAGAGAAACTTAAATTTCAATTTATGTACATGGTTTTCTTGTAAAGAAATGATAGCTGCTCAAAAAGAAATATATATTCAAATAAGAAATATATACTATGTCAGTGTCAAATTCTATAGGCTAGGTAGACTGGAAATATGGGTTCAAGGAGTAAATACTATGACCTAACATTCTGACTCTTGAAGATTTTTTTTTATTTTAAAAATGCATGATAGTAGGCATTAAATTGCTATGGAGATGCCTAGATACTTAAACATTTGTGAGCAGAAAGATAAAAAAGGAGGAAACAGACCAAATTCAATTGGACTCACAAATGCAAAAACCAGTGACACGAAAGACTTCAAAGACTATTTGTGAGGCAGTCCATAGTCAGTTTACATAATATAAAATCTGGAGGATAATAACTGTATCTCTTAGAATTGTGAAGATTAAATTATTATAATATATGCTTAGAACTGTAGCAGGCATATTGTTAGTGCTACATAATTGTTATCTATTTTCCTCAAAATAGTCCTGCAAGGTGAACATTATAATTTCTCAATTAAAATTTTTCCAAATAAAAAAAATGTAGGGTCAGAAAAGTTAGATAATTTTTTCAAAATCACATAGTAAAAAAGTATTGTGCTTAGAACAGACAATTTGGTATTAGGCATCTAGTATCAATCAAATTCTGGGATCTTTCCAGCTAAACAACTCCCTCCATGAACCTGCATTTACCAAGCCAATTTCAGGCACAGACCAGATAGTTTCATACATAAAAGTATTCAGAAGTGCACATTGTGAAAAGGCCAATTATAAAGCAAAATTCTAGTCTTAAGACTGATAAACTTAAGAATTTAAATACTACAGAGATAAGCAATTTTTCAGAAACGTATAATGATAATTTGGCTGGTTTTCATACCTAAAATCCTTTTAGATATGATAAACTCAGAGCTGATTGTCAAATTATATAATCATTTGCCAAAGTGTAGAATTATAATGTTATAATTACAAATTAGTCGGAACAATAACAGAGACAAACATTAAAGACAAAGTTTTTATTTAGCTATTGATATTTTATTTCTAACAGAATAAAGTATCCTTATATTTCCTCCTACCTTTATCCTTAATTTTTGAAGCTCTGTAAAACTATTAACTATATAAATGGAAAAGGAATGCTCAGAAGAAACAAAGGATGTTTGGGAAGATTTTCACTCTCTGAATACTAAGCTGAAACTATAGTTCTTTTAACTTCATGAATTGCAAAAGGAGGTCAGCTATAGAAACGATCTGACAAAGTTCTGAACAAATGATGGTGACCTTGGTACACTGTTTTTGTTTACTTTGTCAGCACATTATTCTGCAGAAGTCAAGTAAGTAACAACAGCAAAGGCAAAAAATAATTTTAAAGTTGAATTGCTCAAAAGTCTCAAATGTTTACCTCCAACCTTCTTTACTTAGAACTGCACTTATCGAGGCTTTCTTAAATGTTTGCTTGCTCCTGACATCCCATGTTGCAGGGAAATAATGCAACAGGAATCATCTTGTGGGTGGGGAGACCTTACATTTCCGCAGCAACTCTGGTTAATTCAAGGTTACTGTACCTTCCAGATGTGATTTTTTTCTTTGGTAAGGGGAATTACGTACTACTCAGTACTTCGAAGTGAAAAAATTCATTCATTTTTTGAAGTGAAGAGCAAACTGTGAGGTAAAATCATGTAAACTTGGAAGTGTGAATGTCTTATTTTAATTGTATTTTGCCTAAAAGAGCAAATATTTTTAACTCTGGTAATATAAGTATTCAAAGTTTAACATTAGGTTATACAGTAATAAATAGCAGTCTTTTGTGTTCATTAACACTATTTTACTAATAACAAACATCCAGTTTAAATATTTTATATAATGTGTAAGTTAGCATGACAAATATTTGATAACAAGCATACCTAAATACTTATTTAAGTAAGTTAAACACAACCAAGTTAAAGGCAAAATATAAAATCTTAGGCTGCAGATACCAAAAAAAATCACATATTTCATTATTATTTAATTTGAAATGTACCTTTAATAATCTTTATTCTTTATTTTATGAAACTGACTAGGAGTGCTAATATTTATATTATGAAAATCTATTTTGACACATTACTATAAAACACACTCATAAGACTATATGAAATATTCCTAAAATGCACAGCAAAGAAAAAATATCTATGTGTTAAAAGAATAAAATACAGAAAATTTAATTAAGACTAATGATAGAAATATTTAATTTAATTTATGGTTGTATATACAAAATACAATTAGACTACTTTTAAGTGTAGTATTTTGAGAAAATGTTTTAATAATTTTGAATTCATTTTTGAAGTCTATAATTTAAGAGTTCTTAAATGACATGATAACTGCCTGGTATTATCATATGTAAGATCTGAATTTAAGTTTTGCAGTTATTCTTTTGCTTCTTAAATCACTATAGAGCAACAGTCTCCAACCTTTTTGGTATCAGGGACCCATGCTCCTATGAGAATCTAATGCCTGATGATCTGAGGTGGAGCTGAGGCGGTGATGCTAGCACTGGGGAGCGGCTGCAAATACAAATGAAGGTTTGTTCCCTTTCTCATTGCTCACCTCCTGATGTGTGGCCCAGTTCCTAACAGGACACAGACTGGTACTAGTCTCAGGAAGTATGTACTTTAAGTTACCCAGAAGCAAATTTCCTTGTTTCCTGTAATTCAGCTTAATTTTGGCCTTTTTCACTCACAGAAATCACAAGAAACATTTTTGATTCTCTTGTTTGCTGTGACATGTTCATTCAACTCATCAATATTCAGGATTTTCATCTGGTTTATAGATGATATAAACCTATGATATTTGCTTACTCTCTTCTGCTTTCTGTCTTATGGGCAATTTAATGCAGATCTTAGTAATAATGAAACTCAAAATACTAAGATTTTTATAACCTTGGTAAAAAATCTGATGGAGGTTAAAATCATTATTTGAACAGTTTTTTTTTTTTTGGATTATCTGTAGATTATACTTACCCTCTTTACAGATGGATATCTGCTCTATAATACCAATCTGTAAGTTTAAAATTGTACGTAATATGAACTTCTAACTTTTTATATAGTGCTCCATATGCCTAGCTACTTAAACATTTGAGAGCAAGAAGATAAAAAAAGAGGTAACAGACAAAATTCAACTGGACTCGCAAATGCAAAAACCAGTGACATGAAAGACTATTCAAAGACTACAGTCAAAAAGGAAATGGCAGGAGTACCTGTACATGCAGATTCGTCTGCCTGAGCTTCAGGCCCCAGGATTTCTTGTCCTTCCTTTCCTAAAATCGAAGAGCAAAGGATTAAAAAGAGACCATTTGTCACAAACACTTTAAGCTTTAGAAATCTGAAAACTTTTAGATTGTATTTAATTTGGATTTTTTCTTTTTATATATAGTAATGTGTCCTTGAAAAGTAAAGCTTTTTAAAGAAATTAAGCATATAATTTTACCAAATCCACAAAATAGTTTAAAGAAGCAAAATTAGTGAAGAGTCATATATAATTCTGAAATTATAAGCATACTGGGATGTTAGTATTTTTTTTAGAAGAGGAGCTTTACCTATAGGTAGTAGGATTCCTTGTTTCATTTCTCCCCCAAAGCATAGATTTCATGTTCTAGATGCTTTATAAACCTATTTCCTTTAACCTTCATAACTATTTTACAAGTTTAAAAAAAGCAATACTGAAACTTGAGGCTTGAGGAGGTTAACTAACTTGCACAAGGACACGCAGCATTAGGCGGGAGAAGTGGAATTCGAATGCAGATCTAAAACCTCCTTTCACTACATTCCAGCTTGTCTAGTTAAAGTGGAAAGAAGTGACCAAATTTCACTGTACCCAGAGTAAATAATAATGATGGTACATTTTTAGGTGTCTATTGTCCTCCTCTGACACCTATTATATATATTTGATTAGTTCTAAGTAAATCAAGTAGGCTATTCCAGCACTGTATACAAAATAAGATCTAAGTCAGTGTGTACATTATTTTGGCAAACAGAAAGTGTGTTTTATATATTCAGGCCATTTTATTTATTATAATAATTTATTAGATGTGCATATATGAAAGATGTGAGAGAGTTAAAACCTTTTTAAAATCTAGTAGCAGAGTATATATCATAATTATGACTGGAATACTTACAAAGTCATAGTAAAACATCATGTAGTTGTCTGCACCCCACTGAAATCCCACTGAATATATCAGTCAAAAATCTTGACTTAGATTTCCCCTAAGTTTGATAATTGCATTAAGAAACAGAGCACTATCAAGTAAAACCTTTGTTCACATTAAAGCATGTTTTCTTCATGTGCCTTAGAATATCGCGTGGATTTATCTTAGAGATTGTCTTTACTCATTAACTTTTATACTCATTAACTTTTATATTAGTACTTAAAGATGATCACAATGTGAAAAATAGTTAAAATATGCACAAACCTCTTCAGATCAGCAAAAAGAAAGACACTATATAAAGTAGGTAACAATAAGATCAACTTTTGCATTTTATATTTGCCATCAGCAAAATGGCAGTTTAAAAATCCGTGGTAAAGTGTTTCTAATACTGTAAGATAAGCACTAGTATTTGCTAAGTGTCTGTAATTCTCTAATCTCTCTCTCTCTCTAAAGCATCTACTGAAACTAAAATAATATGATAGTAATATATTATTATTATATATCTATGCCCTCTATTTCTCCTTAAATGAAAATCAAAACAGCCAGAATTACTTCCTGTTGGAAGATAACACTGATATTCATAAGGTTAAAATGGCATTTTGGACATTATTAATTTTTCTACTTAGTTATTAGTGTAGCTAATTTTGGCATTGTATACAATTACTTGTTCACTTCGTTTCCTTTGGAAAAATCTAGGTTCCTTAGATGAGCATTTAACTTACTTCAGAATCTGGTCCCAGACTTTAAAAATACAATTAAAAACTAGAAGTCTCTATTCTTTCCCTCATTATTGGGGCTGGAAGTTTGGTTCAATAACTAAAGCCATGTTGACTAATGAAAACAGGAAGATCCTCATGCTGGCCTGTAATGTGAACACACTTCTTGCACTGCTGGGTGTTGTCCAGGAACAGGCTCTTTCCTGCTCCATCCCCAGACTGGCATGAGCATGTACTGAACAGGGGCTCTTCTAAATATTTTTCAGGCTGCATTCTCCCTGATATGTTTTGATCTTCTAGTTTAGGAAATACAATAAAAGTAGTAGAATTTACTTGTACGTAAGATTTTCTCTCCTGTAAGACTTAATGTCAACACATTACGAATGACTAATCGAAATGCAATTTAGAAAGGAAAAATAGAATGTTCCTAAGGTTTTGCTTTTAGTCTAAATTCCAAAGCAAATAAGTAAATGAGAAAAACTCCTGAGTAACAAGACTTTCCCCCCAAATAACAAAAAATATAGCTGAAAAACAAGCCATGAAATACTACCCAGCAATAAAAAGGAACAAACCATTCATAAATGTAACAATTTAGATAAATCTCCAAAAAATGGTGGAAAGTGAAAAAAGCTGATTCAAAAGTCATACATACTGTATGATTCCATTTATATAACATACCTGAAATGACAAAATTATAAAAATGAAGAACAGATTAGTGGTTGCTAAGGGTTAGGGATGGGGCAGAGGGTAAAAGGTACAGAGGATCTCTGTATTATTTGTGAATCCAAAACTATTTATGAATTATTTGTGAATCTATATCTCCAAGTTGAAAGTTTAATTTAAAAAAGTCAAAGGCAAATGTCACAAATTTAGATCGAAAGAGGTAGCACTTGTTTAATTTGCCATAACATGAACTTCCTAGTAAGTAAAAACAAGAATGGTAAATGTAATTCATTTTAATTAAAAATCTAGAAGACTTACTATCAATGGCAGAATAGGACAGTTTAAAGTATGGGACTGATTAGTTATCAATGTGTTTTCTAACCATGTGTTTGTGGGAATTTTTTATATCAATCTCTAATAAGGCACGATGAGTGGCTAAGAGAATCAGATTTTCTTCTCCTGTTTTCATCTCTCCCTCTAATGCACATCCACATGTAGCATTATACCACCTTTAATACTCAATATACATTAATACGCACCTTCCCTCAAGTTCTTCCCTCTGCCTAGAATGCCATTACCCTTCCCATCTGAATAACTTCTACTGATCTGGTTATTTAAAGTTCAGTTCACATCTCTTTCATTTTGATGCTGCTTTCTTCTCTTCCGACCCTACTGTCCATGCTACAGAAAAATTATCCAAAAAGCAAATGTCAATAGATTTCTGAATTCAAACACAAAGTGTTCAAACTTTAATTAGGGATAAAATGTTTATTTCACAGTATACTTCTTCAGAATGTTTCCAGAGAGCTTCATTTTTCCTCCTGTATGCTTTAGTTTCTATATAATATGCATGTAATTTTTTGTATAATTTTCCATCACAGTCACAGTAAATATAATTCACAATTTCCATGAATACCTGTTAACTTAGAGAAAGGTAAAAAAAAAAATACCTAAGGCCAGCTTTGGTTAAGATTGGTAAGTACAACCCACCTTTTGTGTCCTACTAAATTCAGCTAAAAAAACCTGGGTAGAATTCATAGAATTGCTATTGAAGTTTCTGAAAGTCAAATCATAGAAGGCAGACTGAGGAAGAAGACAAGACAAAAATTCAAAGTTCCATGGAACTGGAAGTGATTCTACCCATTCCCAGGCCTGGATTCAAAGCAGCCTAAAGACAAGAAGTGGATGCTGGAAAATGGCAGAGGAGCTCCAAGAAAAAACACTCTAGTTTAGGCTCAAGGAACAGGAAAGGGATTAAAGAAGGGAAAAATAGTCATTTTCCCCTCTATTCTCTTATGTTCCTGCCCCCAGGTCATCCCAAGGTAGTGGTAGAGACTATGATGATAGCAAGGGTATAAAATTCCAGGAAAGGAAACCTTCTTATCCAATCAGAGGAGCAGTGGCCCCAAGAGGGTAGTACAAACTTCTACTGAGTTCTTATTCCCCATCTTCTTGAAGCTTTTCTCCCATAGTCATAGTTACAGAAAATACATGGCAAAGTATGCCAAATAAAGTCCCAGATTTTTGGATAGAAGACTGAAAAGGGGCATCCCAGGGAACTGAAAGGGCTCATGGAAAGGGAGAAAAATAGGTAAGCAACCCCATAAAGTTATTAGTGAACTTCTGGATTCATGCTCACACTTCTCATGTGTGGATCTGATCAGACTTTGAGAACTGAAGTATGGGATATGACCACTACCCACAAAAAGTTGGTTGGAACTTATAGCCTGATATTATTGGATAAGCTGCTTATTAAACCAAAATTATCAAAATTCTACAAAGTATTTAAATAAGACCAAGAGTTTCAAAAGATAATATTTGAAATGTTCAGATACAATTCAAAATTACTACGCATTTGAAGAACCAGGAAAATCTCAACTTCTACAGAACGAGATGATCTAAAGATGGTACAACTGAGAATGGACAGATGTTGAAATTATGAAACAAAGACATTAAGCCAGCTATTAAAAAAGTGCTCCAAGAAGAGTGAACATGCTTGAAAAGAATGGAAAGAGTTTAAGCAAATTTTCATTAGCAAATGGAAGCTATAAATTAGAACAAAAAGGTAACTTTAGAATAGTAAAGTAATAAAAGAAATTTAAATCACCGAATGGGCTCAATAGCAAATGGAAATGAAAGAGTAAAGATCAGTGAACTTGATGATAGAAAATGGAAATTACCCAATTTCAAGAAGAGTGTAAAACCATTAAAAAAAACAGTCTCGGAGATGTATGGGACAATAAAAAAGATCTAACATTCATGTGATTGGAGTCCAAGAAAGACATAAACCAACAGATTCAAGAAGTTAATTGAATCTCAAACAGGATAAAGGCCCCCAAATCCAGGCCCAAACCATCAAACTCCTAAAATTAAAGTTAAAAAAAATCTTTATAAGTGCCAGAGAAAATAATACATAACTGTAAGGGAATAATGATTGAAAAGATTTAACATTAAATTGAGGATTCCATAAGGAAGTGAAACATTTTGAAAGTGCTAAAAAAAAAAAAAGCTGTCAACTCTAAATTCTATACCCAATGCAAATATACTATACTTCAGAAACAAAGGTAAATAAAGACATTCTCAGATGAAGGAAAACTAATGGAGTTCCCTGCTAACAGACCTGATCTAAAAGAACTACTAAAGGAAGATCTTCAGAAAGAAGGGGGAATTATATTAGAGGGAAACTTGAAATGTCAGGAATGAAAGAAAACAAGATAAATGATGTAGTACATATGGCAACTATAACATAAAGGAGGGAGGATAATGGGACCCATATGGGGGTAAGGTTTCCATATTTCACCTGGAATGGTCAAACATTACTTCTAAGTAGACTGTGAAAAGTTAAGTATGTGTACTCTAATCTATAGAGCAATTACTGAAAAATCTATATAGTCAAAAATAAAATAAATAAATGAAAACAGAATATGAAAAGATATTCAAATGATCCAAAAGAGGGCAGGAAAGGAGATACAAAAGAATGAAAAAAACAGGAAACAAAATAAATACTATACAATGGTAAACCTAAATCCAAACATCCAAAGTAACAATAATTGTAAATAGTCTAAATAGGCCAATGAAAGGATAGATTATCAGAATAGATTAAAAAAACCAAGCTCCATCTAAATAGCTCTCTACAAAAAGTCATTTCATATCTAATGATATGATAAAAGTAAAAGGATGGAAAAAGACATAGCAAAGAAATAATTAAAAGAAAGACAGGTGACTATTTTAATATCAAAGCAAACTTTGGAGCTAAGAAAATCACCAGAGTTATAGAGAAATGTTATATAATAAGGTCAATTCACCAAGAAGAATAACAATTTTAAATGTGTATGCATATAGCCACAGAACTTCAAAATATGAGACTGCAGAATAGAAAGTAGCAGCAAGTCCATGATTGTAATCGGAGACTTCAATACTCCTTTCATATTAATTGACAGAACAAGCAAACAAAATCAGCAAGAATACAGAACTAGGCAACTAGTTCCACCTAATAATAAAAGAATACACATTCTTTGCAAATGCATATAGCACATTCATAATGGTATGATATCCAGGATCATACAACTTTAATAAACTTAAAATAAATTAAATCATACAAAGTATGTTCTCTCACTATAAACTGAAACTAGATCCTAATAACAGAAAGGTTAGAAAATGTTCACTATGGAAATTAACATACTTCTAAAAAATCCATGGGTCAAAGGTGAAAATGAAAAACCACATTATCAAAATTTGTGTGGATTTGACCACAGACTTTGAGAAATGAAATATGGGATGTGAAATAGAAAAGCAAAACAAACCAAGAGTAAAAAGAAGAAAAACAATAAAAAGCAGAAATCAATAAAATTCAAAACAAAATAGAAAAAAATAATGAAACAAAAGGCTGATTCTTTGAAAAGATCAATAAAATTGATAAATGTTCATTGGGAATGACCAAAAAAGGAAGCCAAAAATTACTAATACTAGGAATGAAAAGGGAGTATTACAGAGCCAGCAGATATTAAAAGAATAAAGACTATGAGTTCAAGTAGTAAACATTATAATATACATTTCTGACTCTTAAAGAAAAACTTTTCATATTAAAAAAACTTGACAGTAGTTATTGAAGTGCTATAAATTTCATGAGTTATATTAAAAATGTCAATGTTTTCAATATGCCAGAAATTAGTTTATAACTACTTACACTTAAAATAAAAAATTATTTTTAATTATGTCCATTAAGTAATTTGTGAGGCAGTCCAGAATCAGTTTACAAAATATAAATTTGGAGGATAACAACAGTACCTCTTAGAGTTTTTGTGAGAATTAAATTAATTAATATATAGTATGTGCTTATACTGTACCAGGTACATAGTAAGTGCTATGTAATTGTTAGCTATTTTCCTTAAAACGTTCCTGTAAGGTGAACATCTCTACACACATAAATTTGAAATGGAGACAACTAAAATTTATCCAAGATGAAATGGCTAACCTGAATATTCCTATAACTATTTTAAAAATTAAATTTATAGTTTCAAATCTTTCCCCTAAAACAAAAAACTCTTGGCCTACATGGTTTTACATGCAAATTTTACCAGACATTTAAAGAAACAGCATTAAATTTAAATGATCTTTTCAAGAAAATAAGAGAGAAAGGAACAGTTTCCAATTTATTTTATGAGGCCAGTATTATCCTGACACCAAAACCTTATAACACAGTACAAAAAAAGAGAGAAAATTATGGACTAATATCTGTCATGAGCACTGACACAAAAATCTTCTATAAAACATCACCAAGTCAAAATCAGCAATATCTGAAAAGAAAATGAGTGGGATTTCCAGGGAATCAAAGGCTTGTTCAACACTTGAAAATCCACTAATGCATTCATTCCCCTGTTAACAGGCTAAAGAAGAAAAACTACATGATCGTATCAACTAGTACAGAAAATACATTAAAGTTTGAAAAAATTCAACATCCGTTCAGGATGAAAATTCTCAGCAAACTAGAAACAGAAATGTGCTCTGTTTGATAAAGGGCACCTACTGAAAAACCGTACAGTTAACATAATACTTAAAGGTGAAATACATTCCCTCTAAGACTGGGAAAAAGGAAAATGTTCACTCTCACTACTCCTGACATCTTATAATAAATCAATTTAAAGAAATCAAAGTACACAGATTAGAAGTGAAGAGATAAAACTGTCCCTATTTGAGAAGATTGTCTACAGAGAAATCTCAAAGAAATCCACAAAAAATTTCTAGAAATAGCAAATCCCCTGGATACAAGGTAAACACACAAAAATTAATCATATTGTTGCTACATAACAGCAATGGATAAATGGAAAATACATTAAAAACAAAACATTCACTATAGTTTCTCCTTCTGAAAATGAATACATAGTTGTAAATCTCTTATGTTCATGATCTGTATTTTAAAAATACAAAACACTGATATAAGAAATCAAAAGTCTTATTATGCAGGATAAAAAATCAATATATAAAAATCAGTTGCATTTTTACATACCAACAATGAACTATGTAAAAGAGAAATAATTGAAACAATCTCATTTATAAGAGTCACTGACGGCTACGAATAGATCAACCAAACAGAAAATCAATAAGAAAATATCAACCTTAAATGATATATTAGACCATTTGGACATTATCAACATTTATAGAGCCTTTCATCAGAAAACATCAGGTTATACATTCTTCTCTAGTGCACACGAAACATTCTCAAAAATACACCATATGTTGGGACACAAAAGCTAGCCTTAAAAAACTTAAGATTGAAATCATACCAAGCATATTCTCTGACCACAACATTTTGAAACTAGACATAAACTGCAAAAAGCAAGCAGGAAAAATCTCCACAAATATGTGGAGATTAAACAATATGCTACTAAAGAACTGGGTCAAAACAGAAATCAAAGGAGAGATCAAGAGATACACCAAAACAAATAAGGATAAAAATATAACGTATCAACACTTTTGAGATACAGCAAAAGCAGTATTAAGAGGAAAGTTCACATCATTACAGGCCTACTTCAGGAAATAAGAAAAATCCCAAGTAAACAACCTAATATTACATCTTAAAAAAAAGAAGAAATAAAGCCCAAAATTAGCAAAAGGAAGGAAATAATAAAAATTAGAGCAGAATTAAATGGAACTGAGAAAAAGAAAATAGAACAAAATTAATCCAAGAAAGAGGTGATCTTTTGAAAAGATCAATAAAATTGAAAGCGTCTGGCTGGACTCAATAAGGAAAAAAGAGAAAAGACACATATAAACAAAATCAGAAGTGAAAGAGAAGTTACGACAGATACCACCGAAACACAATATATACTACTACTATAAAAGATGATGTACCACAAAATTCAATAACCTAGAGAAATTAGACAAGTTTTTAGAAATATACAACCTTCCTAGATTGAATCATGAAGAACTAAAAAATCTAAATAGAACAATCAACAGTAAGGAAATTGAAACAATCATCAAAAACCTCCCCAAAAGTAAAAAAGGACCAGATGGCTTCACTCAAAGAAGTCTACCAAACACTCAAAGAAGATTTAATACCTGTTCTCTTCAAACTTTTTTTTTTTAAAGTTGAAGAGGCAATACTTCCTAACTCATTTTATGAGGCCAACAATACTGATATAAATGCATTGAAAACAATAAAATACTTAGGAATCAATTTAACAAGACAGTGAAAGATTTGCACACTAAAAACTATAAGACACTGATGAAAGAAACTAAAGAAGATACAAGTAAATGGAAAAATATCCTGTGTTCATGAATTTTGAAAGAATTAATATTTTTAAAATGTCTATACTACTCAGAGCCATCTATAGATTCAATATAATCCCTATCAAAATTTGAATGGCATTGTTTTTTTAAAGAAATAGAAAAAAATTCTAAAATTTGTATGACATCACAAAAGACCCTGAGTAGCCAAAGCAATCTTAAGAAGTAAGACAAAGCTGTAGGTATCATGTTCCTGATTTCAAACTATACTATAAAGCCATAGTACTCAAAACAGTATGGTACAGGCATAAAAAGAGATATACAGATTAATGGAAAAGAACCAAGAGCCCAGAAATAAACCCCTGCATATATCGGCCGACTAATATTTGACAAGGGGGCCAAGAATACTCAATGAAAAAGACATTCTCTTCAATCAATGGCGTTAGGAAAACTGGATATTCACATTCAAAAGAATGAAACTGAACTACCTTATACTATTTTATCTTATGGATTAAAGATTTCAATGAAACATGAAACCATAAAAATCCTAGAAGAAAATAAAGGATAAAAGCTCCTTGAAATTGATCTTGGTAATGTTTTATTTGGATGACATCAAAAGCATAGACAACAAAATAAAAAACATACAGGTGGGACTACATCAAATTAAAAAGCTTCTGCACAGTAAAAGAACAAAAATAATGAATAAAATGAATAAAATGGAAGAAAATATTTACAAATCATTTATCGGAAAAGGGGTTAATATTCAAAATATAAAAGGAACTCATATAATTTGATAGCAAAAAAAGTTGAGATTTTTAAATTAAATTTACTTAGGTGACATTGGTTCATAAAATTATTTAGGTTTCAAGTGTACAATTTGATAATATATTATTTATGTATTGCACTGTATGTTCACCACACACAGTCAAATCTTCTGTCACTATGTATTTGACCATACGTTTGATCGCCTTTAACCTTTTCTACATTCCTCCCTCCTTCCTTTCCCTCTGGCAACCACTAAACTGTTGTCTGTGTCTGAGTTTTTATCATATTCATTTCTCACTTTCAGTTTTATATCCCACGTATGAGTGAAATCATACGATTCTCAACTTTTTCTGACTTATTTAGCTCGGCATGATAATTTCAACATCCATCCATGTTGTTGAATGGCAGTATTTCATTTTTTCTTATGGCTGAGTAATCCATTGTATATATGTGTCAAATCTTCTTTATCCAATCATCTATCAAAGGATGCTTTGGTTGTTTCAATGTTTTGGCCACCATTCAATGGCAACCACCAATCTATTTTCTGTTCTATAGTTTTGTTTTTTTTAGATTCTGCATAAAAGTGAGATCATACATTATTTATTTTTCTCCATCTGCCTTATTTCACTTAGCATAATGCCCTTAGGTTTCATCCATGT
The DNA here is from genome assembly GCA_004027375.1 of Macroglossus sobrinus. Lineage (NCBI taxonomy): Eukaryota > Metazoa > Chordata > Mammalia > Chiroptera > Pteropodidae > Macroglossus > Macroglossus sobrinus. The sequence continues at coordinate 106,816 of PVKZ01001910.1, read as the reverse complement.
TGTTGCTAATTGCAGGATTTACTTCTTTTTTTTTGTAGTCAAACAATATTCCATCACACACTCACACTCACTCAAATACACACACACACACACACACACACACAACACACACACTTTTTCTTTATCCATTCATCCATCCACAGACACTTTGCTTTGTAAATAATGCTTCAGTGAATATGGGAGTGCAGGTATTTCTTGGAGGTAATTTCTTTTCCTTGGGATATATACCCAGAAGTAGGATTGCGGGATCATATGATAGTTCTATTTAAAAATTTTTTTTTTCAATTACAGTTGATACACACTATTACATTATTTTCAGGTGTGCAACATAGTGATTAGAACATATACCTTACAAAGTGATAGTTCTATTTCTATTTTTTTTGAGGAAAAGTCCATATGGATTTTTCATAGTGGCTGTACCAATTTACAGTCCTATCGGTGCACTAAGGGTTCCCTTTTCTCCACATCTTCACCAACACTTGAAATCTCTTTTTTATAATAGTTATTCTAACAAGTGTAATGTGATATCTCAATGTGATTTTGATTTGCATTTTCCTGATGAAAAGTAATATCAAACACCTTTTCATATACTTGTTCACCATTTGTATATCTTTTTTGGAAAAATGTTTATGTCCTTTTCCCCTTTTTAAATCACATCATGCAATGAAGAACGCCTCTTTAATAAATGGTGCTGCGAAAATTGGAAAGCTACATGCAAAAGAATAAAACTAGACTACTATCTGTCACATAACTAAAATTAATTCAAAATGGATCAAAGACCTAAATATAAGACCTGAAACAATAAATTGCATAGAAGAAAACATAGGTACTAAACTCATGGGCCTTTGTTTTAGAGAGGATTTTATGAATTTGATCTCAAAGGCAAGGGAAGTTAAAGCAAAATAAATGAATGGGACTACACCAGACAAAAAGCTTCTGCACAGCAAAAGAAAGCATCAGCAAAACAAAGAAATAACAAACCCAATGGGAGAAGTTATTTGCAAACAACATCTCGGATAAGGGATTAATATCCAAAATATAGAAAGAGCTCGTACAACTCAACAACAACAAAAACAATCCAATTAACAAATGGGCAGAGGACCCGAACAGACACTTCTCCCAAAAAGACATATAAACAGCCAAACAGTATGTGAAAAGATGCTCAATTTCACTAGCTATTAGGGAAATGCCAATCAAAACTACAGTGAAATATCACCTCATACCTGTAAGAAAGACTATTATCAGGGAGACAAGGAACAAGTGTTGGATGGGTTGTGAGGGAAAAGAAACCCTCACACACTGCTAGTGGGAATGTAAATTGGTATGGACAACAGTATGAAGGTTCCTCAAAAAAGTAAGTCATGTCTCTCACAACCCCAACTAGACCTGACCAGAATAGTCCTCATAAAAGGCAGAATTAGTAGATTTCTCCTTGCCCCCGAAATTCAAGTTACTGAGACTAGATCTGCAACAGTGGGGAAATAAGCTGTCACCCTCAAGTGTGGAGTGAGACCAACAGGACCATGAAGACCTTGCCTGAGTCCCCTGGGGAGCAGATATCAGACATTCTGGCCAGAGACCTAATCAGAGACCTGAGAGCATAGGTACTTTGTAAGATGAATTATTATGTTTCAACATTTTTCCTTTTGTTGTATTACTGTTTTAAGAACAATATTTTTGAAAACCAACTTTTTTGATATACTGAGGAAACCCACCAAAAGGGGGTTTTGCTTCATTTTATGATTTTAAAAACTTTTTAATTTAAAATAATTTTAGACTTACACAAAAGTTGTAAACATATTACATAATTCCTGTATACCCTTAAACCAGCTTTCCTTAATGAGAACATCTGACTTAATCACAATATTATGGAAACCATATTATCATTAATATATTAATAGTAATTAACTAATGTATTTGACTTTTGTCAATTTTCTGTTTTTTTTCCCCCAGATCCCACAGTGCATTTTGTTATCTTGTTTCTATAATCTCCCCCCAAATTTGACAATCCAATCAGTCTCTGACAAGTTGCGTTAGTCTGTTTTATTATGACTTTGACATGGACACTTCTGTAGAGTATTGATCATTTATTTTGTGGGATACCCTCAATTAGATTTCTCTGATTTTGTCTAATGATCAGATTGAGAAAATGCATTTTGAGCAAGAAGACCACTGAAGTGATGTGCCTTTGTTAATGTGTCTCACCAGTGGTATATGTCATTATGTATTATTACGGGTGACATTTACCTTGATTACCTGGTTAAAGTGGGATCTGTCAGGTTTTTTATACTAGTTATTATGTATCTTTATAATAATGAACTGGTAGAGAAATACTTTGAAATAATGTAAATATTCTTTTTTTTTTCTCATTGGACTTTCACATGCCAATTTTAGCATCCACTGATGGTTCTTGCCTGTAACAATTATTACCCTGGTGTTTGTCTAATGGTGATTTTCCACTTCCTTTATTATTTCTTTATTTATGAATGGAATTTTACTACAAATAACTTTACTTTCTCTTCATATATTTATTTATTTATATCAATATGGATGCATAAATATTTATTTTATTCTATAGATTATAATCCAATACTATCATTATTTTGCTACAACTTCTTCAGGTTTGGCCATTGGGAGTTCTGTCAAGTTGGCTCCTGTGCCTTTCTTTTTTTCTTTTTTTAGCATTTTCTTACTTATTGTTGCAAACTTATCTAATACTTCCCCTACCTCAGTTCTAGAATCAGCCAATTATAAAAGGATCCTTGATGTTAAATTGGAGAATGGTATTTGAATCCCACATCTGAGCACTAGGTATGCTCATTGCTACTAGGTGTCACTGCTTCCATGTCTTCTCAGCAGATAGAGCTATGGAAATACATGTATATGTACACTAACATCTGCATATACCCCATCTGTATTTTTGTATCTATCTTTATATATATATTAAGAACCATAAGTTTATACTGATGGCTCTGAATCCACTCAAACACCAGAGGGTTTATTCCAGCCTTTTCCCTTTCCCTTGTAACTTCTTTCTCTAACAGTAAGAAATCTGGGCCTAATTATCTTCAATACATTTAACTTATGTGTTCAATTCTAGTATATACATAAAGTACTTTCAGAATAACCCATACCTCTGTGAGAAGACATTTATTAACTAGAGAGTAAATGAAGACGAGGTGGTAGTGATGGGGAGAGGTGACAATTCCCCAAGTATACCCACATAACCATGGCAATGTTTCCCATACATGAAAAATTAATAATTTAAATCACTCATCTGACAGGGAGAATGAAAAATGAAATACAAACAGTAAAAAATAAACCTAACTGTATTATAAGTAAATTACACAATATATTGAGGGGGTGGTGAAGAAAAATAACCTAAGTTTTTATAAGGATAATGATAAAGAGAACTATATACACTGTACTCTAGGTAGCAGATTTGTTTGAGAGTTCTAAAGAGGAAGAGTGTGCAACTGAGGTTCAGCTGTGTGGAAAAGCCCAAACTCCTTCATTAGTGTCACCTTCTTAATACTGAGATATTTAGAGATACTAAAACATTAGTGCTACATATTTAATACAAATGGAATTTTAAGTAGAGCTAAAAAATACCTCATGGTCATCTGGCCCAGTCTTCTCACTTTATAGATGGAAAAGTGGAACTCAAAAGACACAGTGGTACAGTGAAAACTAGAAGCCATGTGCTGAGATTTTTCTACATTACACACCACTTTTGGTTGGAAAAGGTTCCAAAGAGTAGGTTAAGCTGAATCTTGAGAGATGAGTACAATTTGGATCAATGCTGTGTTATATAGTAAATGATGCCTTCTTTGCATAAGTTACTTATAGTATTTTATTATAACTTGTGACCTAGAAAGCCTTATTGCTGTGGATTATAAGATCAGAATTTTAAATATTTTTATTATAAAGTTTTCATTGCCTTGGTGTTTTTACAAACACGCAAATTTCCAGAGTTTTCTTCAAGTCAGAAAAATGTTTAAGTCACTATTACTTGAGATCATTTTTTAAATTCATCCACTTCAAAACATTAATAGCTAGTGTGTTAAACAATATTTTATTTATTTATTTTAATTTTTTAAAATTTTTATTTTTCAAATTATTTTATTAATTTTTTATGGTGACACTGCTTAATGAAATCCAGTAAGTTTCAGCTGTACGTTTTAACAGTAAGGCAGATATATATCTATATCTATAGATAGATATAGATATATATCTATATCTATCTATCTATATCTATATATGTATATATCTATATATCTATATACATATATAGATATAGATAGATAGATATAGATATAGATAGATATATAGATATAGTGTTCACCTCCCATAGTTAGATTTCTATCATCACATATTTGACTCCTTTTACCCTGTCTACCTCCCCCCTTCCTTAATCAATATTTTAAATTACTGAATTAGTTTTATACTATTTTTAAAATTAAATATGAGGGGCCGATAAAACAGGTGTCTCCAAAGTAAGAGTGTATATATTTAAAAATGTTTAACTGACATAAGCATGAGAGGTTTTGGCTGAACCACAATCTCTTGTAAGATGAGGATAGATATGTTGGCACAATGCCAAAGTATTTGTCTTCCCTACATAGAAAATTTAAAGTTGACAGTATTTTAAGACAATAGGACTTAATTTAAATTTTTGTTTATTTTTGGAAGTGAGCATGTCCTAGTTTATTAAATATTTCAATAAAAATACTGCTGCTTCTATAGAATCTTTCTAAAAACTTAATCCTAACTTGAGATTTCATTCACAAAAACATTAGCTTTGTAAAGGTATTTATTATATTAACATTTCAATATCATATTACATTTTCCATATTCTTTAGACCCTTGATTCACACTATGCTATGTGTGTGTAAATATCAGTTTAACATGCTGGTTTCTAGCACAGCAAAATGCTACCTACCACTTTATTGTTTCCCCTTTTTTCTTAAAAGTCTTTAAAATAACTAATTGTCATATGATATGGCTTCCTTTAGCTCGGCAACGGTAAAGAGCCTTTGCCTCACTACTCTTCATTCATCCTCAAGTAACTAGACAAGAAACTCTTCATTGAACAACTGGCCTTCTGAACTTCCTTCTGAAAACCTAAATAGCAGCTACTCTACTTTCTGATCAAACACTGCTAATCTCTGGCAGAAAATAATAGCAGAAAATTTTACGTATTTAAATCTAGAAGTTATAATAGTGATAGGATCAAGACGCCCTACAGGCTTTCTTTCTTTCTTTTTTCTTTTCACATTGGGTAGTAGTTTATTAATAGGTCACAGAAAAAAGTAAGGAACACAAGAACAGCAGTGGAGACAGTTATGAAAGAACAGAACCTGAAAGTAACTGAATACGAGTGGTGCTCTACTGATAGGCTGACTGTCCCTCTTTTTGTGGTAACTCAAGTTTTATGATTCTGTTTCAGGATCAGCCTGGTTTTGTCAACCATGTCCAACATGAGAGGTAATTTTTCAAATTCATCCACAAGGATCATCTTAAGGATCAGGAAGCAATTCAAGGATCAAAGTTCTCTGTTCAGACCTGAAGACATAAACTTTCATTTGAATGCATGACTAAGGGCAACTTAACGGTAACCAAAGAGTTACTAACCTTGATATCCATGAATTTATATTAGTTTACTTAGGATTCTAGTCCAATATTCTAGCAAGAGGTCTTGGTTGCCTTGCATCACTAGACAATGCTACTCATCTTCTGTGCATTTTCTCAAAGACATTTTAAATCCTAGCAATGGGAAAGTATTTTTTACCTGGTGGAATGCTAGAATTATCTTTTTTTTATGGTTTTCAGTAGCTGATACAGATTTTTTACTTTGGTCAAAATTGCTATCAAAGACAATTTTGTGTTTATTGATTTTTTTCTACTTGATTAGGCAAGACTGTTCTGAACATGGTGTGGTACATAAAAACCTTTAACTTTCTTTTTTAAGTTAGGTGAGGAAAAACCTAGAATTAGCACTTTTATAAGTTTAGAAATGCAGTTTATTTACGAAAGGAATGTATCTTCAAATGGAGGGTGTTTTTTCCTTCCTGATGTTCCAAGATTTCTTTTATCATTTCATTTGTTTGCACATGCTTTGTTCCTGATTGCACAGAAAATGTTTTCTGCATAGACACATTTTATTAGATAAAAGAGGTATTCTTTCATTTCTGGTTTGCTAGCTTTGATGTTATCCACTCATAGGTACTAAATTTCACTAAACATTTTTTCTGTTTCTACTGAGAATGAATATTTGATTGTTATCTTTAAGTTTGTTAAAGTGGTATTTTTTAAATTGGTTTACATGTTATTCTGACTGCATTCCACACATGTACGTACATTATTATGTATAGCTAATATTTTGTTGGGGATTTTTGTACCTGTGTTCTGAATGAGTCTATAATTTTCTTTTCTTATGCTTTCTGGTTTGGTATCAAGATTACAGCAGCCTCGTTTAAAAACTTGGGGAATCTTCCCTCTTATATTAGTCTTTGGAAGAGCTTCCTAAAATTGGAATTATTAGCTCCTTGAATGTGTAGAGAATGTACTGGTGGTGCCACCTGGGCAAGAATTTTCTTTGTAGGAGAGAAAAAAAATACACACACAAACATATATAAATTAGACAGAAAGATATACTGTTTTCTCTTTTGATGTACAGTTCTATGAATTTTAACCACATCCTACAAACTTTTAAATGTAATATTTTTATCATTCAGTTCAAAATAAAAAAGTCTTCATTTTCACTATGATTTCTTTATTGAGATGAGAAATTAATTTTAGCTATACATGCTTTGTCACTTACTCTGCTCTTCTTACATCTCAGACCTTCTATCAAAGATTTATTTCCTCATGCCTAAATTATATCTTTTAGTAAGGGTCTACTGATAACAACTTTTCTGTTTCCATTGCCTGAAACCTGTCTGAAATAATTGCCTTACTGCACCTTCTTTCCTAAAAGATATTTTTTGCTAAGTATAGAATTATGTATTGGCATACATCATTTTCTATGTCTGGTTTCCATTGTTGTTCCTGAGAATTTAGCTGTCAGTCTAATTGCTACTCTCTCAAACATAATCTGACTTTTTTGGGGTTTAAGAGTTTTCTATTTGTGTCTTGAATGTTCTGCAATTTCACCATTAGTGCCTGGGGGTAGATTTATTTATCCTTCTTGAGATTTGTTGGGCTTCTTGATTTGTGGCCTGGTATTCATCGATTCTAAAAAAATTCTTGGCCATTATCGCATATTGCTGCTTCCCTATTCTCTCTTCTCCTAGAATTAAGAGATATATTGGACCCTCTATCCTTCATGTCTCTTATGCTTTTCTACTTATTTTTCTATCTCTCTCTCTCTGAGTGGCAATTAGCATAATTTTCCCCTGTATCTCAATACATTAATTCTTTCTTCAATTCTGTTTACTTTGCTGTTAAATTCATCCTTCGAATTTAAATTACTATTATTTTATTTTTTCAATTTTATGTTTCATTTATTTCTTCTTAAAATGTGTTGCTTATATTTTATTCTATTGAAGCAGATAATTTCAAGTTTGTCCATTTTTTCTTTAAACATGACAGTCATTTTATAATCTTATCAGATAACTCTAATAATTAAAAGTCTTCTTCCTTTTGATCCTAGCAATTCTCACTTGTGTTTGCTGTCTTCTTGCTAAGTTATTTGAGAGACTTCTATAGTGCTAGGATAAAGGTATCTTCTTCCAAGAGGTTTATATTTGCTTCTTCTTGGTGCCTATGGGTATTAATATCAGTTCCAATTTAAACTCAATTATGGCCTGAGATTTATTTGGCTACCCAGTAATGTGAATTTGAGCTATAAACCAAAGCAAGACAACTTTATGGATACTATTTCTCAGAGATAATTCTCTATTCTCCCATTCCCTAACCAAGGTAATTTTGTTTGATAACTCCTGAGGATGGTAGGGAGGGCAGAGGATTTGCTTTGTTATAATCAAAAAGACAAATAATAACAAATGTTGGAGAGAATGTGGGAAAAAAGGAACCTTCATACATTGCTGGTGAGAGTGAAAATTGGTACGGTCACTACGGAAAACAGTATGGAGGGTCCTCAAAAAACTAAGAATTGATCTACCGTATGATCCAGCAATCCCTCTACTGAGTATTTACCCCAAAGACTTGAAAACCAATATCCAAAAAGATATTTGCACATTGATGTTCATAGCAGCATTATTCACAGTGGTCAGGACATGGAAGCAACTGAAGTGTCTATGATAGATGATAGACTAAAGAAGCTGTGGTACACATATACAATGGAATATGACTTAGCCATAAGAAAAGATGAAATACTGCCATTTGTGACAACATGGATGGACCTTGAGATAATCATGCTAAACGAAATAAGCCAGACAAGAAAGGTTGAAAATCACATGATATCACTTATATGTGGGATATAAACCTAAAAGCAACAAAGGAATAGAACAAAAAACAGAGACTCAAGGATTAGTGGTTACCAGAGGGTGTAGGGAGGTAGACGGGAAAAAAATAAAATTATTTTTTCAATTAAAAATAATTAATTACTTAATTTTAAAAAATTACAGTCTTTGGTGGCCCAAGGTGGCTTTATTTCTTCTTAAAGGCTTGAAAACCGCATTTTACATTACTTTCGTTAGGCAAATGCCCTTAAGGCCAAAGAGTCTCCTCTGCCTACCTCTGTGGGTTCCCTCTTCACTTAGACTTTGATCTGTTGTCTTACTACCTAGTGAGCACTTTAAAACTTTCAAAAAGACTTTATTTATTTATTTATTTATTTATTTATTTATTTATAAATCTAACATGATTACTTATTTTCAATGAGAGTCAAAACAATCTATCCCAACATATTTTCAGAAACAGAACCTCTTCCTTGATTTTTAGTCTTCTTTTTTTTTACCTCCATCTATCCCATTTTCCTAATCTCCTTCTTTTCCAGACAAATAATTTCCTTCTTGCTTCCATATTAAGACTTTGGATCAACTACACTGATAGGTCAATTTAATACACAGATAGGAAACACCATAAGAAATCCTTGCTCCCAAAAGTTTTGAGCTCAGTATTAAAGTTTAACAGAAGTCCTTCCTTCTCAGTTACATTCCACATAAAATCAACCAAATCTGTATGTTCCACCTCCTACACTGCTGTCAAATCTCTCTTATTACAATACCAAGGGCTACTTCTTTAGTTCGAAAGCCCTTAACATTGCCTGAATTATTACAGCCTCTTGCCTCTAGACTCCCCCCACTAAAATCATTTTCCATATTGCTACCAGACTTATTTCTAAAGTATGTATCAATGATGTTATTCTCATAGCTTCCAGGAATAAGTTCAACTTCCCAGAGTCCACAATGCGCTTTCAATTCTTTCCCTTTACTTCTCTGATCTCTTTGTGTCTTTTGTTTGAAGCACCTTCTATTCCCTGTCCTTTACCTAAGTAACCTCTACTGATGCTTTACAACTAAAGACCAGCACTATTTCACTTAGAAACTCTTCTAGGACTTCTCCTTTCTCAGATATAGATGTCAAATATATACATATATTTATATGTTTGGGAGGAAGAGGGATTGGGGAACAGAGGGAAGCAAGTTGGCTTATGAACACTAAAAATACTCCAATGATTTAACTGTGTTTGGGATTTTTTGCACATTATTTAAATCACTGTAATTGTACTGTACCAAAATATAATTTGTTGGTTTCTAAGTAGATTCCTCATTTGAGGTCATAATATAAAATTAAAGATAGGTTTGATTTTATCAATAGTATATGGAAAGCCTGATTCTTTAATGCATATCATATGCATTGTACATATGGTCAAAATAACTTTATTATTCTACTTCATAATCTACTTTTTGGTAAACAGAAGGCTACCTTCTATTGATTAACAGACAAATAAACTTACAAGTTCATTTAAAAAATTTCATCCAACTTATCTTTATAGTTAATACATTAAAAAAAAGAATCAAAAGAATAGAATATTATAAAAAATTACACTTGCCATCATCCTCCCAGCAGCTCTTGGCATTGCCTTCTCTGTCGCTGCTCCCTGGTAACACTGTCTGGTCCGCTGGCAGGTCGTCTTCTGGCACGCCACCTTCACAGTCTGCTGCATCCGTAATACTTTCTTCTTCCACGATATGGAGTTTGTCTTCATCGTCTGAGTCAGAATTTGTTTCTACCACAGTATTATAATTTGTAACTGTAATACAAATAAGAAACAAGTAATCAAAACCAACTCGAGTAAAAAGCAGTTTTTATATCTCAGTGAAAATAAATTTTTAAGGGTACTTAAAACAGGTTGTGATTAAATAATATTGCTTTTAGTAGCTACATTTATTAAATATGATATGTACAAGTGTTTTATAAATAGTAATTCATTTAATTCTTACATCAACCTATAAAAGAGTATCTATCTTTGATTTACTACTTATATCCCTGTTTTACAGAAGAGGAAACCAAGACATAGAGAAGGTAAGTAACTTGTTCAAGATCATACAATGAGGAAACAGCAGAACCAGGATTTGAACCCTAGCAGTCTGATTCCATATTCTGTGCTCTTATACACTACATTAAACATCTTTTGCAATCACAATGAGCTTTATTCTGTGTGATACTGCTTACATATAATTACAGCTTCAAATCTTTAAAGCATTATATTTTAAGAAAATAGTTCATCTTTCTTAATAAGATAGCAATATATTGTTAAATTTTTCATAAAAAGTATTTTCAAGTTGTCAATTAAACCCATGTATTTCATATTAATTCTGACTTTAAAAAGAATCAACCAATTTATCCAAGTTTCTACATAATTAAGGTATGACTTAAGTAATGTTTATATGTAAGTCTGTCATTCTGAAGAAAATAACTGACATTCAGAAGTTTTCAAATGGGTACCCTTTCCATAGTTTTAATAAATTTCAATAAAATTTATTATCAGCATTTTAAAGGTATATAATTATTCTGGATAACTATACCTCATAGAACCATAAATAACAGTTGAGAAAAAAATCTCTAAAAATGATATAATATAGCCAATACTTTTCCTTCAGCGTTCTTGTAATAATCACTCTAAAGAGATAAATTATTTAGTACCTCATTGGGTATGGTCACTAGAATACCTCTTTACAACTGTTTGCAGGGTGATTCTTACTTGCTAAGGTAAGACTAAGAGGAAGGGGGGAAAAGGAAGCTTTGCTTTGTTTAAATAACTAAGCAATGATTACTTCCAGTTATTCTTTCCATTTCTTCCTTGAATTTTCCAACCATCCTTGAAAGAAGATAATCACGTAAATGCTTAAATGATAGTATATACATCCCCCTTTCCATATAAATACACACATCCAGCCCTAAGAACATGATGGAAGAAATACAATCAAAGGTATAGATGTATATGTCAAGGTGAGTACAAATAACCAAGAATCTCCAAAATTGTTCTTATAGACATTGGAAAGACCCCTCTCTCTATCCAAAAGAGTACTAGAGTCACCCTTTTGCTCACTTTAGAAATTCTTCAATATCTCATGTCATAAGAAAAATATAAAGTCTTGTTGTGTCATTAACATAATTCCAGATATTAATATCATTAATAGAATTGCAGATATTTTCCCAAGAGCAAATCATTTTCTAATTTGATTATAAAAGTAATACATGTTCAGACCATACAAAACATGTAAAATTAGTAAAAGCCCCTCTCCCCTGAGTTTATCTTTCCTCAACTATCTCTTTAAAGGTAGCAATAACAGCAAATTTTACTAATTAATTTATGCACTAGGTAGGCATGACACTAATCATTTTATATATCTTATCCTATTTAATTATAAAAGACCTCACCTTATACACATATGTATCTTATATTTAATATAAATCCTATATGTAAATATAAGTAGGCCTAAATACACACATATGGGAACACATTATACTGCTTTGCCACTTAGTTTTTTGCCACGTAAAAACATATCTTGGAAAATTTTCTATGTGAATATATGCAGAACTTAATAACTTTTCTCTGGATGGCTACACATCATTTCATTGTACAGAAATAATTTAACCAATCATCTATTGATAAAATTTCATTTCTTTTTAGTGTTTAAGCATTAACAATGTTATAATAAATTTTCTTATAAATATAATCTTTGGCCATTTCTTAAATATATTTATCAGCTATATTAGCAGGGGAGGAGCTGCTAAATAAAAGGGAAAACCTATTAAAAGTAGATAGATCTGGAAACATCTATGCCAGCCACACTACGAGCAGAGTCAATTGTAAAATTGTGTGTATGAGTAAAGGGATTCTCAAAGGATGGTCCACAGCTGGAACAAAGTTTTCTTTATGAGCCTTTAACTGAGAATAATGTTCATATGTGTGTATTTATATACATATTTTTTTCAGAATGAAGATTCTTACTGGCAAATAATGCACAATGGTATTAACTTTCATTTTTATTTTCAAGGGCTCCTTATTAGTAACCTACTAGATGACTTACTAAAAGCATTTAAAGTTGGTATAGTGCAAAGTCATTTATAAGCTACATGCTAAAATTAAAATGCATCTAGTGATTTCTGAGAATCACTCAATTCTTTAGTCCACTAGATCTGGCCACTAAACTGGCTCATTGTAAAGCTCTCATTATGCTTAAGCACTCACAGATAGCTGAAATTCCTACTATTTGGTGAAGGGAGGTTTTATTGCTTCTTCAGTATCTTGAGTTACCCCACTGTTTTATACTAGTGATATTCTTGCCTTTTAATGATATAATACTGTAATTTATCAATTTTGTTAACTGTAGGTTCTTTGACCCTAGATTGTCTATTTAACACATGTACATCTGGAGTATTTGAAGCTTGGAAATTTTCCAATAATTTGGCTTTAATACATATAGACGTTATGGTTCATATATTAACTTGCATGCTTCATTGTTTTCACTAAGTTCTCTTTACTCTGAGCTGCAGGTATTTTATTCTGCCTGTCAACTGTAGCCCGAAGTACTCTTTGAGAATACCTGTCATTTTCTAGGACTCTAGCAAAACTCCTACCTGTCCCCCAGTATAAGCTGCCATTTTATACTATGAAAGATTATAATATTCTCAAAGCAGGTTTTAAATATGTGATATAAAACTTGAAAAATCAAAAAAGGCAATACATTTTATTGGCTAATATAGAAAGAAAACCAATAACTATTTTCCAAGGTTTCTCATTGTCTTCTGCTTCACAGCCACTTAGCTGAGAAAAAAGCAGTGAATATCAGTGAATATCTTGATTTTCATAACTTAATAGGCAAGCTTCTCTTGTTTCTAGATCTATCCTTCTGTGCATCTGGAGAGCTAATTTAAAAAAATAGCTAATTTAAAAAAATTTGCCTGAGCACCAAAAGCATAGAGGATAAAGCAGGCTGTTGATAAATTTTAGTAGCCAAAGAGAGTGTTAGTTAGTTCAACTATCTGTCCACCTATTGCCATACCTTTATACTGTTTAACTTTTGGCCAAAAAAATGCAATAAAATTTAGTTTGTCTAAAGAGTGGTATAGTCTGAATCACAGGTGATCATCACCTTTTGGCTCTGAGTTTAACTAAAATAATGAAATTTTAAGAAAGCAAAGATAAAGGAAAATGGAAAATACAAATAGTTTGAAAAACTTTAGATATAAATTACAATACACAACAGAATTTAAATTTCAGTAGAAAACAGCAACATTTTCAATGCAGTCTTATCGTCACCAGAATGTGGTTAAGGACACTGACTTCTTTCTTGGTTGTAGTTCTTGTTGGTATTATTTGCTAACAGTTAATGCCAGGTATAACAGTATCCATGCTGCATAAGGTGGTTGTGAGGACTTAATGTCTTAAATGTGTTGTGTTTAGATCAGTGTCTTGCACACAGTAAAGACTATACAGGTGGGTTTACTATTGTTATCATTATCATCTCACTGAATCTTTAGGATTCCTAAGAAGTAGGTATTATTGTATCTTGCTTTAATAGTTTTGTGTGTGTGTATGTGTGTGTGTGTGTGTGTGTCACACACACACACACACACACACACACACACACACACAAAGAGGAAAGCTGAGTAATCTAAGGTTCAATAGCTATGAAGTTGCTGAGCTGGATTCAAATTCCAGTCTGCCTGACTCCACAGTCCATATTCTTTAACTGCTGTGTATAAAGCTTTCCGACTGAAAATTGTTGCACTAATGCTAAATATCCCTAAACTTGCATTTTTGTGTCTAGCCTATCCTGGGGCTCTGGAATTCAATAGTTAACAATTTTCTACTGAAAACATTTTCAAATGACTAAAGAATTTAACCATTAGAATCTCATAATAATAAAACAAACTGTATACCGTGGGGTAACATCATCATTTTAGTTAATGGAACTTTAAAAGACTTTTATGTAGCATATTCCTTTTTCAGTTGATAGCACACAGCACCATATCAGCAGCACAGATTAAACTCCCATGTAAACATCTGTTTGTTAAATAATATACAATTATAACAAAAGAGTTAGATGAATATGGTTTAAGAAAGTAATACAATTTCAACTGCAGTCATTAAGATAAAAGCAAGATCATTTAAATGCTTTATAGACAGGGAACCCCACCATTCACAGTTTACTGTAGCTCGGAATAGCAATTAAACCCGCATAAGGGAAGAGACTGAGGGAGGGAGCGAAGCAGGAGGGGACAGAGTTAACTCTCAGGTCTTTCATTCCTGTCAGGTGATAACTGTGGCATGTGTTGATTAAAGCTGCAGGCTAAGGCCATGTTTCGACATATTTTCAGGTGTACAAAGGCTTTTTTTCTTTCCAGAGGAGGAGGTTCTGCTTACATCATGCCATTAATATATGCTTAACTATGTTCCACTCATTCCTACCAAACTCCAAAACACACACTTGTCAGCACGGCAGAAAAGAATGATAAAATCTCTTTTAGGAAAAGACATAAGACTGATCCTTAAAAATTAACAGACTATTTCATATAAGTCAGATTAACCTACTGTCATAATTTAAGAAACACTTAGAAAACAAATACACTTTGAGTCATGTTCTCCAGAATAACAGATTATAGTTCGATTAAATAGAATATTTTGTATATATTTGCACCATGCTGAGAATTAACGCAATTTAGGCACAAATGTTCTGAAGTATAAAGATAGAGATGGAGATACTATACAAGTATTTCCATTATTCTTTAACATCAGCTGGGACAAAAATAATATCACAATATATTTTTCTTATCCTAAACACAGTGCCTGACAAACTGTCTTCCACTTAGTAAGTACTGAATTGTTTGTTGAACTGAATGTGGGGCCACACTTTTTTTTTTCCTAGTGAAGAAACAGTCAGTATACTTAAGTGTTACTGATAGTTCGAAAAATAAAGTGCTAACTAGATCAATAACTTGTAAATTAGCACACAAAATGGAAAGAAGTCATTTGACAATTAATAGGGTTAGAGAAAACTTCTGCAAATAATGTTACTCCAGGAAAGAGGAGGGTATATTGTCCACAAATAGTACTCAGTATCCACTATAAATATTTGTTAATCTGGCTTTTGACCTAATTTATATATGATATTAACTTATTATCTATATGTATAATATATAATAAAGATTAAGATGTAATAAGCATATTTAATGTAACATGTAATGTAATAATATACAATGTACATATTATCAAGTTTTAACTTAAATCCTTTAAAAATAGGCATCATAATGAATTTAGAGTGCTCTGAACATTATGTACATGTTAAGTTTTAATGAATACTAACAGTTCAGCAAATTTTGAAGGAAGTTTTTAAATCCCTCTCTAGGTAAAATTTTTCCTTCTTTTTTAAAAATTAAATTTATTGGGGTGACATTGGATCATAAATTATACAGGTTTCAAGTATACAATTAAGTAAATAATAAGTCATATATATTTGCATTGTGTGTTTACCACTCAAAGTTAAATCTCCTTCTGTTACCATATATTTTAACACCTTTATCCTTATCTTTCTTAATCTAGAGTGTCTATTAAATTGAACCATAATCATAGCCTCTTTTTACATTTTCAAAATACTTTTAACTTACTTTGTAAAAGGGTTGGTGGTTTAATGCCTTCAGATACAAGCTATTAATAGAATGAAAACTGATAGGCAAAGGCAGGGAAGAAAGATGGTTGCCATCATGCAGATTCTTAGTTCTTATTTTCTCCCCTCTCTCATTTCACAAAAATTACTAAGTAGTCATGGGATTTGTCTCTCGTATTCTCTCAGTTCTTGTTCTGGCCGTTGTCCCATTCTCCATAGGTCTTCTGTCTCTACGCCTCTCCAAGAGTCGTCCCAAATCACATTCCACTTGCTCTGCTTTATCAAAACTCCCGCTCCCTCTGTGCATTAATTTCAACCAGTGCTAGTATAACTCACTGAGATAGATGAAACAGTTAAAAGTTTTCTGATTAAGTTCAGTGTGTGAGGAAAGTATCTGGACTGAGATAATCCACATTAAATTATCAAGAACTATTTCCTTCATAGGTAAAATCTACATTTATAAAAAAGATGCTTTTAAATTTATATTCCTTGTTATTTACAGAATATAGGCAGTAAAACAATACTCAAGTGTGAAGATGAGATTAAAAACACAAATGCAGAAGTTCAAAGTAGAGAAGTCAATTATTAATTAATCTTTAGAGAATCAATGAAACAGATAAATTGCTAGCTCACTTAATCCTAGAAAAAAAATGAGAAGCACAAATATTTAATATTAAAATGCAAATAGAGAAAGATAACTACAAAAGAAATGAGAGACTTACTTTATATTTTGTACAAAACCTTAGCAGATAAATTTGAAAACCTGGATGAAATAACTTTCTAGGAAAATATAAATGATTATAACTACATTTATTATATTATAGAAGAGATGACAAATGTAGAGAGCCCACAGACTACATTTAGGAAGCTATCAAACAGTTTACCACCCCCAAGTGCTAAATGTTTTCCCAGGTGAATTTCTTCAGATCTTCAAGGGACTGATAATTCTGTTGCTTTTTAAAGAGAGAGAATTGAAAGAGCCTAATTTCTTTCTATGAAGCCAGCATAACAACAGTAAAGTAAAATCTGAGAAAAAGCACACACATGCACACACACTCATAAATTCAGTCTGACTGATCACTGATGTAAAAATCCTAAATAAAAAATTAAATCTGGTAGCACATTAAAAGAATAAAGCAAGCATTATTCACCATTAGGAAAATATATGAGAGATCATTATATTAACATGGTAAAGGAAAACAACATGATTTCTAGAGACCCTAAAAAGCTTTTGATAAAATTTGCTATTCCTAATACTCTTTTATAAAAAGAAAACTAAAGTTACTATAATGATAAATTATTATGCATCAGAGGCATTTATAAGATAGATGCTTACTGTTATCATTAGTTAACACTATTCCAAAGGACTGATCTAATTTTTAAAAAGAATAAAAGAAAAAACACAAATACTGAAAAAGAGGAAGCAAAATTATTATTTGTAGGTGATCAGATGATGTTTCTGGAAATTCAAGAAAAATTACTAAAAATCTATTAGCAATTAGAAAGTATGGTAGCTAATTAATCATGAATTTAACAAAAAATAGCTTTTCAATAAACCAATATAAAAACATAAAAAATGTTATTAGAAAAAGAAACACGGAGAATCTATATAAAAAAGAAACACGGAGAATCTATATAAAAAAAAATTTAGCACTTTATTTAAGGTCATAAAAGATTTGAATAAATGAAGACATATACCTTCTCTTAAGATAGAATTATTTCATATTGTAAAGATATCAGTTCTAAATAAAATAATCTATAAATTCAATGCAATTCTGATCCAAATTCTAATATAAGATTTTAGATTCTAAATCTAATGATTTACACCACATGATTCTAATAAGGAGAGGTAAGAATCTCTAGCCAGACTGCCTGGTTCAAATTACAGCTTCCCTACTTACTAGCCCTATCACCTTGGGCATGTTACTTAATCTCATGCCTCAGTCTCCTCATCTCTAAGGTGAGGGTAACAACAGCATGTCCCTAATAGGGTTATAATAATGATAACAATACTTCTATGTGCAAAAAACTTAATACAGTACTGTTATAAGTGTTCAATACATACTGTTAGTATTATTATTTTCTGGGAAAACAAATGCAAAAATATTCAAGAAAACTCAGAAAAATAATAGTAATGGTCATAATAGGAGAACATGGATTAGCCATAACAGATAGAAAATGTATCTCAAAACTATAAAAATGGGAACAGATTTATAGGCAGACAATCAACGGATTTGAACAGAATCTAGAAGTAGAACCTGCAAACACACGGCAGTCTTGTGAATCAGATTTCCACCTCGCAACTTTAACTAAATGAAATTTACATAAATCAAAGGTTTTAATTACAAAATAATAAAACCATAAAAGTAAATGAAGTCTTGGAATAAGGAAGGGTGTCATAAGCATGCCACAAAATCCATGATTATATATAGAAAATAAGAAAGTTAAAGACAAATGACAAACTGTGAAAAATATTTGCAGTATGTTAACAAAAGCTGATTCTTTACCATACAGAGAATTCTTAAATATCCATGAGTAAAAGATAACCTACCCAGTAGAAATATGCAAAAAAGGAAATTCACATACAAAACCATAAATGGCCAATAAACATGTAACAAGATGCTCAACTTCACTAAAGAAAAACTGACTTGAATCCTTTAAGATTATAATATCATCACCTCTTACATATAGTCTCAACTCTCTTGCCTTACTCTGACCTCAAAACCGCTATTCTGGCTAAACCCTATCCTGGTTAAATCTCACTTTTCCAAAATCTATACCTCAGCCTCCCTTTACTGCAAAGCTTCTTCAAACATTTGCCTACATTTCTCTCCCATTTGTTTTCTTCCCATTCTCTCTTAAACCCATTTCAGTCACAAAACTGTTTTTGTCATGATTGTGAAGGACTTTTACATCGTTAAATCCAATGACAATTGACAGTCCTCATCTTATTTGAGCTACTAGCAGCATTTGACATAATCTACCAGTCTCACCTTTTCAAAATAATCTCTTGACTCTCTTGTTTTTCCTAACTCAATGACAGCTGCTTTTCTGTTTTTTTTTTTCCCCTCCATCTCCCAACCTCAGTCTGTCTCATGGCTCTAAATACCATTTGATGACTCCCTGCTTTATTTCTCCTCTGAAGTCCACACCTGTATAACCAATTGCCTACTTGACATCTCCACTGGGATATCTAACAGGCAAACTTGCCATATTCAAAATCCAACTTTGGATCCTCTTAAGTCTTTTCCATTTTAGTAAATTACAATTCTATTATTTCAGTTACACAAAAAATATCTTGATATCAGTTTTGACTCCTTTTCCCCCCTCTCATCCTCCACATCTAATCTAGAGAAAAACACCTTAAAATTTATTCAACATTTGACCACTTATGATTAACTCTCACCACGACACCTCCTTGCTCTAAGCCACTGTCATCTCTCACTCAGAATATTGTAACTGGCAATGAGTTTACTTGCTTCCAACTTTGGCTTCATAGAGTCAGTTTTAGGAAATATTTTGTTATTTCTCAATCCCAGAGGGTACTTTTTCCCTGACTGGTTTTGAGACTCATTCGTAGCTGAACTGGTTATGAAAAATAAGATAAAAGATGAAGACACAAAATTTATTCTAATTCCTTTCACCTGGATTTTTCAGATTCCTTTAAGCAAGAAATATAGTGTGTTATTTTTTAAAACTGCTGGCCATGAGCTGGACACCAGAGTTCACAAAGGGAAAGAAAAATATAGAAGTGAAAAGAAACAGGTCATGAACCCCTAAGGACTGGTCCTCTCTTGTTTCCAGGGGAGTGACAGAATACAAAAACCCAAATGTGGCTTCATGGTACCTAACTAGGGGACCTGCTATTCAGAAGCTTGCCCGAAGGCTAAATTTCTATACAGGGATAATCATTCCGAGTCTAGACAAGAAAAAACAAGGATGATACTAATAAAATTGGAGTTTATTTCTTAATGAACATTAAACACAATTTATAGGTAACCAGAATTTAGTTTTACTGAGACCTTCTAAATGTTACATGTTACAAGCTTGTGAATTATCAAATTAGAATGAAAAATTTAGTTCCCTTGACCTAAGTGCTCCAGAAGGAAGGAGAAAAAAGACATATATCTACAATCTTTGCTTCTCATGCAATATTTATAAAACAGGAGTGATACAGATTAAATATTCTAGAGAGAACTGTGACAGTAAATAATAAAATGCTAAGTTAAGTGTTATGTAGAAAATAAATACTGTAAGATTCCCTATCTCATTGTGTCTAATCTCTATTTTATACATTGCTAATGCATCACAGAAAGAAAATTTTGAACACTTTGGGGTTTTCAATTTGAAATATGTTGTTGAGAAGTAAAATGGGTTTGAATTGCAGGACCAAAGAATTCCTAGTGTTTGTTTTACCCGATTTATCTAAGAAGCAGTTGGAATGGTAACGATCTTTGGACAGAATCTATTCAGAAAATAAATAGTATCTAATAAACTAGAAGGTCATCTGAACTCACTACACTTACATTTTTATATAAATTTTATCTGAGAAAGTAAATGTTCTTAGTGGTGAAAGAAGTGGACATTCTGGGGAAAACACACTTAAACGGAAACTTTAATATCATATACAGAAACAAGCAGAGGAAGGGGTATTTCCAAAATATTTTAAAGAAATTATGACCTATTGAATTTCTACTGCTGATAAAAAGAAAAGTCAAACCAATCAGTGCCACTTATGTAGTTTTACACCCTGCCCAGCCATGCACAACGAAGTACTTACTAAGTATTCAGTGTTTTATCAGTTGTTTTTCAGTTATGAATTAGTTAATCTTTACAAGAGCCACATGAAGAATTATTGCTATTATTGTTTTATAAATAAGGAAACTGAGACAGAGGGGTTACACAACTTTCCAGACTAGTTAGTGCTGTAGCCAGGATCCAACCAAAGCCATGTGGCTCTAGAGACCATACTCTGTAATTTACCATACTGAGTAAAAAATCCTCAAAACAAACAAACAAAACAAGGAATTATTAAATGCTTCATTTACAAGTACTTAATCAAATATTTATGAACTCAGAATCTAAGAAAATGAAGTTTGAAATATCTTTATTGTTTATCTTTACATCAGAACCACAATGGAGGACACATAACTACAAAACTTCAGTTCAGAGATTGTTTTATTCCCTTGATTTAAAATTCTGGTGGCTTTGCATACCATGAATTTCAAACTCTAATGCATGGCCTCAATTACCTTTTTATTTTACCTTTTACCATTCTGCTCAATATATTCTATTCCCTAGACATCACTGTACTTTCATGCTTCCTCTTTGCCCTTTCTCCTCTGTTGCCAAATTCTGTTATACCTCTCCATCTCCATGTCACCGCTCTACTTCAAACCGTCATCTACTCTCCTCTGGATTACTACAACACCAACCTCACTGGTCCCTTGTCTCCATTTACTACATAGTAGCCAGAATGACCTTTTTAAAACATAAAGCATATTCACAGGTTCTGGAGATTAGGAAATGGACATATTTGGGAGGCCATTATTCTACCTATTGTACTTCTCCACCGAAAAGTTAGCTCCATGAGAGCAAGGACATTGTCTTGTTAACTCCAGTAGTCTATGTTCCAAGTATCACAGGGTCTATTGAAATACCTTGAGATACTTGTTGAATTAATGAACAAATAAAACACGACTGCTTGGGTGATGCTCTTCTTGACTTTTCCTGACTCCTGGTCTAACCTTTGTGCTCCTGTATAATTTTTTACATCTCTGCAATAGTGCCCATATACCATGATGTTTTCATTATGTTTACATGCTTATTATTAGGTCTTTGGCCAAGTATGAAGTGTTCTAATAATATATCAATAAATAATTAAGTACTGTGAAAAATGTGTTGAATTAATGAATTTTAATATGAAAAGGACATTAAAAAGTTTATATTAATGATTTTGTGGTTGTTTTCATGGCTTCCTAATACAGTGTGGAGTATTCTTAGAATGTGACAATAAAGAATTACCCTGCTGTAAAATGCATGTTACTGAATTTTAAATCTGAAAAGGGTCTGAAGATAAGTTTCAGCTGCATATTTCACACCTGAGATGCAAAGAAGCTAAGTAATTTGACTAGTTACACAAGAAATTGTGAACCTGGTGCAAAATCCTGTGGATATTCTATAAAAATCTACTTCCTGAGGTTGCCATAGAGATTAAATTAATGCATTTAAAAGCACATAAATACAGTACCTAGCACCAAGTAAGTGCTCCTCTATAAATAGCGGGGGCATAGATGCTTTTATTCTCATAATTATCATAAACACTATATTTCCTATTTTCAACAATAAAAATAACATGCAAAGTAGGCACTCAATATATACTTGTTAAATGAATGATTAAAAGTAAAATGCAAACAAACAGTTAAACAACTTTTAACATGTTAAATGCTTTCCTGCTTATTTTTATTTTTATAGAAAAAAAGCAGGTAAAAGAGAAAAGCGAAGCATACATATTGCACTGATGTCTACTGTGAAGCGCTCCTCAACTTATTCTAGCTAACAGCAATGTCTCTCCTTTTTTATTATCTATACCAACAAGGTCAAAAGTACTTTTATAATACTAAAGTGTTATATTATTTGCAAATTTAACTCTGTTGACATTTGCACTAATGTAAAGGCAATGGTGGGTATAACTCTTGGTGCCTTACTTAGTACAATTCAAAACAGTGGTAACAAGCTTTCATTCTTCACTGTCACTCATTTCCATTAAAAAAAAACTGCCAATTTCACTTAAGAATGCCCAGATGCAGAAAAATTATTAAATCTTGACCCTTTAGTATAGTCTTTCTAATATTCTTTGTGACAAATGGGATGTGCACATAAAATACTTCTGCTAGATATCAAAGCATGCAACTGTTTTGAGTTGCCAGCTGAACTAGCTGCTTTTTTCATGATATACCAGTTTGACTTGAAAGAACAAGTATTATTTTTCAGACTTGGGTATTTTGCAGATATTTTCTAAAACATAAACCAAGTAAGCCTTTCACTTCACAGAAAACAAAAGATCAATTTGTTGCCAATGATAAAATTTGATCTTTCAGGTGTAAATCAGAACTTTGGAAAACATGTAAGTGCCATCATGAGTTTCATAGCTTCCCAATTTTAAAGACTTTTCTGGATATGGTAAAATTAAAT
This sequence comes from Macroglossus sobrinus, assembly GCA_004027375.1. Classification (NCBI taxonomy): domain Eukaryota; kingdom Metazoa; phylum Chordata; class Mammalia; order Chiroptera; family Pteropodidae; genus Macroglossus; species Macroglossus sobrinus. The sequence goes on along the minus strand of PVKZ01001910.1, from coordinate 83,537 downwards.
GTGTCAATGTTTGGAAAATCTATAGAACTCAGTGAACCAATATCCTCCAATGACTAATGCATAACGTTAAAAAATTCATGAGTTGGTAAAAGATCCACTTAAAGTTCAAGATAGACCAGTGGATTTTAGTGTAACAGACTTTGAAATTCATTATATGATTTCATATTCCACACTGCGACTAAACTTTAAAACCTGCTACTTAATCAATTTTGGTATAGTAATCGAAAAATACCTAATTATCTGAAAAGGCTAATTCTAACTACATATATGTAGGTGTGAGGCTAGTTTAACAAACTTCAACTAAAAGAAATTAAAGATTGAATGCAGAACAGATATGAAAATCCAAGTGCTCTATTATTATTAAGAATCAATTAGTAAATATTTTAAAATTGTTTTAATTTTGAATAAGCATTAATAAATATAACCCATACAATCAAAAGAATTTTGAGGTCTTCAAGCATTTTTAAGAGTGTAAAGTGATCCTGCAATAAAAAAATTTGAGAATTGTAGTATTTATAAGGTAGTCAATAAACCACGTATACCTATTCACATCTATGTTAAAATTATAAAGTTTAGGTCCTCATTAATACTGGACATATTTCAAGAGCTCAATAATTACATATGGCTAGTGACTCTTAGATAGAATAGATATAGGACATTTCTATCTTCACAGAAAGTTCTGGAGAGTGCTCGTCTATACTATATTTGGGGGGAATTTAATTAGCATTTTACTAAATGTCACAGTATAATTATTTCAGTACTTTATCATACTTGTTTTAAGTCTTTAAAAAGAATATATGCCTTTTGAGGGCAGGGACTAGAACACTGCTATCTATACATATGTATATGTGACATGATATTGTTATGTATATACAGTATGATATTGTATCCCATAAAATGCCTTATACATATACGATACTAAAAATAAAGATGCTGCAAATAAGATACCTGCTAAACTGAATATTTATTAAGTAAATAAATATTTGTTGAAGGTTTTATATGACAGGCTTCGTGATTATGTTTATTTTTCATATTTCAATGTATTTCTGTCCAATTTACAAATACTGGGAATCAACTTTTTGTTTTTATGCGTTTATAATAAGCTACGTTGTAAATAGTCAATTTTTATTAACTTAGCATTTCCATAATAAAGATTTTAAAATCTTTCTTTTTAATATTTATTGGTTAAACTAAATTGTATCTGGTATTTTTATTGTAAGTATCTTTGCTACAGACATTTTTGCTGCAAACATTTATGCTGAAACATTTCCACCACATAACGAATCGGCCGTAAGTCAATTTTGCTGTAAAAAAAAGACAAAATTATGACACATAAGAGGGACAATAAAAGAGACATAATGAAACATAAAAAATGAGTAATAAAATTAAAAAGACTTTATTCAGATGTGTGTATATCATGGCAATACACAAATAACTAACTTTATTTTGTGGACTGTACCTAAGCGCTTATCTTCATACTGCAGGAGATGTGGATTCAACTCTGTACCTTCAAAGAAGGCCCTTGGCCTCTCTTTCTCTTCCCAAGATAGTGTGTTTCAAAACCAACTCTTAGGGCAAATCATCGTCTGGAAGGTATGTTAACTATTTTAAGACCATCACCACCACCACATCTACTTGTCACTGTGTAAACCATTATGAGGGTTAGTTAAAATTTAAATATCATGTAAAATTGGAAATAGCTGAGAGAACTTCATCAATGGAGAAATGAAACCAAATTGAGAACTAGATGAAAAATATTAAGATTGTCTAAGCGAAGGCAGCTGATTCATCAATGGAGAAATGAAACCAAACCAAACGGAACCAAACCAAACCAAACCAAATTAAACCAAACTAAACCAAACCAAAATGAAGCAAAAGAAAACAAACCCCGAACTGTTAACCGGTTATTTTACTTTTTATGGCAAAATTACTTCTGCCCAGTTTCATGGCAAAATGTTTACAGCAAAAATGCTGTGGCAAAAATGTATATGGCAAAGATGCTATAGCAAAAGTACATAAAACCAAAATTATCATGGACTTTCAAGTTTTCCACAGACTTCTGTGCATATGTTCATAAAGTATCATTAAATCTATAAACAATCAAATGATTTGTTTTGATTGAATTGGTATCACCTGGGGTTTACAGAACATTTTTATTCCCATATAGCTTTGTAAGATTCCTAACTTTCTGAAATTTCAGCACCTATTATTTTGATTTGACAATCCTACTAAAAGTAGTGAATGGAATTTATAAAAGCTTGTTAAAATTAACTTATAAAATAAATTTTAACTACACATTAAGATTTTTACCTACCAAGATAACCTTAAAGTCTTTTGGAATACCAAAAGCGAGGCACGGCCTGTAGTGCTCTACTTGCCTTCTATTATTCCTCATACGGCAGTTAGAGATTTATAACATAATGAATGCTGCTCACTTCCAGTTTAGTTGAAGGCAATGCTTCCTGGCATGCAAGACCACGTTTACAGAAAGAATAATAACAGGAGAGATATATGGGCTTCTAGCCAGGGACTTTTCTGGTCAACAACCAAGATATGTAACCTGGAACTAGGTGAAAGATTAGCTACTTGTAGATATACAAAAGCCCTCTGCCAATTCAGGACTATGTATCATCCATTAAAGATTCTTTTTGGAAAAAGAAAGTATTTCTTCTTAAATCTGTCTTTTTGGTTTAGAGAAGCAATACCATAATACTATTTATACAGTATGAAGTAATTACTGATGAGTCTTACGAAATCACCCTTACTCTATGCAAATGAATGTGTACCATAAGTTGAAACACAAGAACTTATTTCTTCAATAAAAGTCAAATAAAAATAATTGCTATTCAAATGAAGTAATTTTTGTAGATTGTCAACTTTATATTATGCTAGCTTTTAAGGCCACTATATTCAATTTTGTCTTGCTAGTTAATTCTAAACAATATTTCTGTAACTACAAAGGCTTATGATATAAATAAGAGCTAACATCTTCCCAAAATTTTATTATCCATATAAATTCTATGTGTGCCTGTGTAGCAATTTTTTCCAAGTAACATTAATCGGTAGCTAATGGTAAATTTTATAGTGTATCTGCAGTGGTAGAAATTTAGAAATCATTAGGTTTTAAGGGTCAAATTGGTTTGTTAAATTTTAACATGGCAAAATTAGAAAATTTAGATAAAAGTCATATGGCTATTTAAATAATTAATAAATTGGAAAAAAGATAAATTTAGTAAGTTCAAGTAACATTTGTAAATAGTAGCCATCTAAGATACTATATTAAAAGGCAGTATTTAGCTTGCATAATGAGGCGGTTTATTAACAGAAGCCTTAAAGGTGTAACCTAACAGTGTAACAGAGGTTTTGGAGTTAGTCTGATTTGAGTACAAATAATGGGTCAAACACTTGATGGCTGGTTACTTTTGGATAAGTTTTCTTTTAAGGACTGAATTAGGCAATTTATATAAATTGCTTAGCATAGCAAATGATACACAGTAAGTGATTAATAAATGACCCTACATCCTACACACACAGAGTTTCCCCAGGACACAAATATATTTACCACTATTTCACCTTGATTTATTCCAGTTATCTATAGTAAGAAATTTTAAATAATGTATTTCAATACCGTTTTTAAGTTTAAATAAGAAAATTAAAAGATTTAGATTCGAAACATGCAGTTGTATACTAAGAGCATCAAAAACAGAACCTCAGAATCCTATCAGACTCCATCTCTCACGTAAGAATTCTGTGTCAAGTACTCCTGATATATTCATTCATTTTTAAAACAAGAAGTCTAAGCCCTTTATGTCTTAGATGGGGGATGAAAAGAGTTTGAGATGGGGTTTGAGGGAGTGGTTGAGAGAGTTTGAATGAGTGAGTGACAGAGAGAAGGAGACAGATGAACGGACAGATGGACAGACAGAGATATGATATAAAAACAGATTGTCTTGATATAGTTTGAGGCCTTGGATCAATTAATACCTGAAGCCATCACTTCTCATACTTTTCAGTTATATGAGCCAATAAAATCCATTCCATGCTCTCTATCCTCCACCCCCATTTTGGTATGTCTACTGGTTGAGCTCAGTTTCTGAAACTTGGAACAAAACGGTCTTTATTAATACTATAATTATGGGTAAGGAGATAGCAATTAATAGAAAAGAAGTTTTATTTCCACCATATGCATTAAAATTCTGTAGTAATGATGAATTTAGCATTTATACTCAGAATACAGATTCCAGAGCTTGTGTCCTTGATCACAATGCTTTGGCAAATGGCAGCACAATTATAGTCATAAAGCACATAACAATGTTTTTTAATCAGCAGTGACCACATAGATGACAGTGGTACTATAAGATTATAGTGAAGCTGAATTTCCTGTAAGAAATAGAAGGATATGTGGTACAGGAGGAATTTTTTTTTCTCTGATAGGAGCAATATCTGTGGAGCTTGGCACCTCTCTTAGTCACAGCATCTCAATTTTGAGCGCACAGATTACATCCCAGTCAGTTGGCCACTGACCTGTCTCGGCACAGAGGAATCTATCCCTTCAGCACTACATATTTAGAGGATACTACCGCCTTCCCAGATCTAGCCTGAGGATCTTCAGAGTACACGGCTATAAATTCTTTGTTGAGGGCCTAAGACCCTGTATAAGGACACAGGTCCACAGGAGCTACCTTAACAAGTACTAAGTGTCACTGCCACTTTAGTAAAAGCTCTCTGTGGTAGTGTGAAACCAGGCTGTCCTTGTACTTTAGAAATGTTTTCAGGTTGAGTCAATGGGATCAAAAATAAATTTCCAAAGTCAAAATACTGAGTCTTCAGTTTTATACCCTATTCATGTTAAACACTTTCTTTTTCATGAATACCACTAAATTCCCTAATCTGACCACTGCTCCAACATGCAATAGCCAAAACCACATTGCCATGACAATCCTCTATGTTCCTTTACCTCTCCATCTTGATTTCTTCCCCAACTCTGCCTGCTTTATTAAAACATAATAGACAATTAGTTGCTCATATTTACATTGTGCAATTCAATGATTTTTTTCAATTATAGCTGGCATACAATATAGTATTTTTTTAGTTGTACAGCACAGTGATTAGAAATCTATATATTTTTTATACTACACTTTGTATCTCCATGTCTATTTTGTAGCTATCATTTTATACTTCTTAATCCCTTTGCCCTTTTTCACCACCTCTTGAACCCCCCTTTCCATCTAGTAGCTCTCAAAATATTCTCTGTATCTATGAGTTTGCTTCTAATTGTTGTTTGTTTTGTTCTTTAGATTACACATGTCTGTGAAATCATGTGATTTTTGTCTTTATCTAACTTCATTCAGCACAATAATCTATACATCCATCAAAGCAATGTCATTTTCCATCCCCTTCTTTTTGTCTCTGTGTCTTTTAATTTGAAGTAAGACTTTTATATGCAACATATGTAGGGGTCTTATTTTCTTATCCATTTAGCCACCCTATCTTTCAGTTGTAGCACTTAATTCTTTTCCATTTGAGGTACTTCTTGTTGGGAATGTAGTTATTACCGTACTTTATTCATGTTTTTGAAACACATTTTTTCTTCTTAAAGAAGTCCCTCCAACATTTCCTGTGATACTGGCCTGATGTCGCTAAGTTCCTTTAGCTTATTTTTGTCTTGGACACTTTTTATCTGTCCATCAATTCTAAATGATAGCTGGACAAAGTATTCTTGGTTACAGATCCTTGGTTTCATTACTTTGAATATTTTGTGCCAAGCCCTTCTGTCCTGCACAGTTTCTTTTGAGAAATCAGCTTCCAGTCTTATGGGTGCTCCCTTGTAGGTAACTGCCTGCTTTTCTCTTGCTGCTTTTAAGATTCTCTGAACATTTGCTGTTTTAATTATAATGTGTCTTGGTGTGGAACTCTTTGAGCTTATCTTTTTGGGGACTCTCTGAGCTTCCTGGGGTTGTATGTGTATTTCCTTTACTAGGTTAGGGAAGCTTTACATCATTATTTTTTCAAACAGCTCTTCAACAAGTCTTGTTCCCCTTCAGGCACCCCTATGACTTAGATGTTTTTACATTTAATTTTGTCCCATAGGCTCATTAAATTATTATTGTATTCTTGACTTCTTTTTTCTTACTGTTCCAATTGGTTGTCCTTGGCTTCCTCAACCTCTATTATCAGTGGTTCGATCCTCTTCTTTATCCATTTTGTTGATTCCCTCTAATATACTCTCCATTTCAGATAATTTGTTCTTCATTTCTGAATGGTTCTCTTTTATAATTTCCATTTCCATTTTTATGTTTTTTTTTTAAATCACTTTGTTAAAGTTCTCACTGAGTTCATCTACACTTCCCCTAAATTCATTGAGCATCTTTATAACCAGTGTTTTAAACTCTGCATCTGTTAGACTCTTTTACTCCATTATTCCTGGATCTCTGTTCTATTCTCTTACATGGTTTCTGCTTCTTTTGTCTTCCCATTTTGGCTGTCTTTCTGTGCCTGTTTCTATGTCGTAAGTAAAGCTCCTAAGTCTCCTGCTTTGTGTAGTAGGTGACCAGTGGCACAGTCCTGAGAGGGGTTCAGCTACAGGCCAAATTTAGCCCAAGCCTTTGGCCCTTTAGGGCCACATGTTAATATTCAGCAAGCAATCCACAGATGCTGTGCTTACAGTTGCCTCAAGAAAACACACTAGAAACCAAGGTCAGCCACCTCCAGTGTGGGTCTTGGGGTTGGCTTAGTAAGGAGCACGGGACTCATGGAGAACACAACTGGATGTGGCTTGGGTGGGGCCTTGAGTTGAGAAAAGTGAAGTTTTAGGGAATCCTCTGAGTGGAATGACCTCTGACATCCAGTTGTATGTCAGCTACAGCAGTGCCTGCATCAGCACACTGGGAGAGTGGAGGGCTCAAGAGAGAAACAAAGGATACTGCCAGCTCTTCTGTGTAGGAAAGAGCATCGCTTTCCGGCCCTCACTCCAACAACTCAGTGTTACCCTATAAGTCCTTGGTGCCCGCCGAGCAGCTGATGGGGTGCTGGTGCTCAGAGTGAGAAAGCCTGTCACTGCAAAAGTCTGGCTGCGGACAGAGCCCCTTTAAGAGGCATCCACAACTGCTGGCTGCCATGGACTCTGTCCCACTCAGCCACTCAGGACCTGGAAGCCTTGAGTCTTCGCCACTTCTTGCAGGTTGATTAATTATTTCTTTCCCTAGTTGCAGGGTTCTGTTCATCTAGATCCCAGGCAACTTTGCTTGCTGTTTGCTCCATGTTTCTGTTCCGACTTTGATGTGGTTGCAAGAGAGATGAACAAAAACCTCTATCATCTATGGCAGTTTAGGTCCTCCCTTGATTTCTTATTCCTACTGAGCCTTAAGCCATCTTTCACTTCCTCCGAACAGTCACTATCATGGTGATCTACACCTTACCCAGCCAGTTTTTCTTTGATATTTCTACTCAACCCCATCCACAACTTTGTTCATGCAGCAGCATCGACAGCTTCGATGTTCTATTTCTGACCCTGTCAGGAAGATGCAGGAGAAGGGCTTATGAGAGAGTGTTTATTGTTTATAGTCTACAGTAGAGTAATGTCCTAGGCCTTCACATTCACTCACTACTCGCTCACTGACTCACCCAGACCAACTTCCAGTCCTGCGAGCTCCATTCAACTGCACCATTTTAAATCTCTCACATCATATTTTTCTATATTTTCCTATGTTTAGATATGTTTAGATACATTTGTCTTTGTGTTACAACTGCCTCAATATTCAGTACATTAACATGCTGTATAGGTTTCAGCTTAGGAACAATAGGCTATTCCATACAGACTAGGTGTGTTGTAGACTATATCTTCTAGATTTGTGTAAGTGCATTCTATGATGTTTGCACAACAATGAAATTGCTTAATGAATTTCTCAGAACGTATCCCCAACATTAAGTGACACATGACTGTACATATATCCTTGAAATGTAGTAACAGAATTCTTTTCTGAATTAAGACAAGATTTAACCATACATTTTGACACCTTGTAAGGAGAACGGAAAGCAACAGAGACTGCAATAATGCAAATGGTATTTTCCAATTCTTAAAAATTTAGATAATCAAGAAATTCTTTCTTTTCCCCAAGATATCTTTTCTATATTCATAGGAAGAAGTGTACAATTCAAAATCTATTCCCTCAGTTATATAGAAAGATGTCAGCCCTGTATTTGTACTTAAAATACATCTTCCATCCAGATCAAAGGAAAGTGCTATCCAAAGCATGATTGTGGAGACTTAAGGATCTACCTTATTATTATACAATCTTGCCTTTTTGAGCAAAGTGACTCACAAGAGGTATTTATTTAAGGAAAAAGTAAGTAATAAACACTCAAACTAGATATTTCTGTTGTAGAAGGTGCTACATACACTCTGGCACTAGACTTTCCAGGCATCTATCAAATTATTTACAAACAGGATACGGGTGGGATTAGCTTGCGCACTAGGAATAGTCAGATCACAGGACGTCCCAGTTGTAAAACCTAAACAACACAAGAATTCTCTGTAAAACTCTAGGGCTACAAAGTTAGACTGACTCTATAACCATAGAATCTTAATATTCTAAAGACTTTAAAGTGAAGTTATAAACATAAAACTATCTTTCAAGAACAGTGTTTCAAAAGGCCAAAATGAACTAGAAGTCAAAGAATATCCGTAAGAAGCTCCTCAAACTGTCCTGTTTTCCCCAAGTATCTCTTAACTAAGAACAGATGCCAATCTGAGTCACCCTGGGGGAGCGGAATCATGTTTTCTCTAGGTCACACATTTTGTATTCAACTTGAAACCTCAAGCTGACAAGAAGTAAAACAACATCTCTAACCTTACAACTCTATTGCATTTTACAAATTACAAAGCACTTTAGCCAGAACATCCTCAGAACAATACTATGAAACTGGAAGAATTAGTACTTTCTAAGGAAAAGGCATACGTATTTTAGTGAAGTTAAGCAAATTACTTAAATTCACACAGACAGTAGTTAAGAAAGTAAGGTTTAAAAATGAGTCTCTGCAGTTCCTCCCAAGTACCATGGTATTCCACAAATAAACGGAAGTCTCTTGCTAGGTGTTTTAAATATGTCATCATATTTTCTATAAAATCTTTGGGCTATTTATATACATGCATATATAATTTTGTTTGATACCTTCAAATGATTATTCCATCCATTGGGTAAACATCTGTATCCCAATTTCTCAATTAATGGGTGGATGTTCAGCTTTAGAAAAATATGCCCTTAAGTACCATGAAAATAAAAGCTGCTATACAGTAATTTTTTTAGACTGGTAAAAATAAAACAAAGGAAAACTCAAATGAAAAAGTAAATTTCAAACCAAATATTTTAAAATTTTTAAAAATGGGTGTAATTGATATACTTCAAAATTTGTGGTAGACTGATACTATAAGATCGCAACTAAGGAAACTGAGTCAAAATATTGTCTAATCCAAATTTGATCAATTCAAAATTTCTGATCTTTGTATTTAAAATAAAGTTTTACTAATAATATACTAACTAGACAACTCTTCTTTTTTGGGTATATTGTTCTATCCCAAATTTCTTCAGTAGACATTCCTCCCTAAGTAAGAACTACTAAATAACAACCTACCAAATGTTTATATATTTTCTGTAAGAAATATTTTAATTAAAAAAAATTCTGGTTTATTTATCTTATATGAAAGTTTCAGACAGAAGCCCAATGCTATGCTTAAGGACCAATCCTCTGTCTGTCTGTCTATCTATCTATCTATCTATCTATCTATCTATCTATCTATATTACCTATATTAAGGTTATTATTAAGAAAACATAAAACTTGATTAGGTGGAAGGTTTAAAACATAAATCAATAAAATCTCATGATTTGGTAAACTACTTTAAAGAGAAAAATCTATGAAATATTTTATACCAATAATCCATATGTAAAAAAGACAATTCTCACCGTGGAAAAATAAAGTATATCTGAGCAGCATAATGTTCTAACAGTAGTTTAGCAAACCAGGAGCTGTTAAGTTCCAATAACCTATTATTCACACCTCTTTAATCACTGCCACAGAGTTGATTATAAATAGCTTCATACATTTTTAAATAAGGTCATTTGAAATGAAACAAAGAAGGTAGTAAATATTCTTGCACATAAGGAATTCTGATCCTAACACACAAGAGAACTGTGTATTGCTCAAATGTTCAAAATAAAGAAAGCTAACAAAACCTTCTATTAACTACACCAAGTACATACTCTGTGTGGATTCAGTTAAATAACTAAATTGCAGCACCATTTAAACATAGCAGCTTTAAAAGAAAATACCTTCCCTAATAAATTTCACTCATTACTGAGACATTAGCCATTATTCACAGTGTAATAAAAGTAAAATATAATCATCAATTTGTTGATCTGCATGAAACAATGCTATGCAAAATCATGATGCAAAGACAATCTACAAGGAAAATTTAGTCTCGATGATGCCACTGGCTAGTAATTACTTCATACAACTGAAATCTAACATTTCTTCAATATGAATTAATGAAAATATGTTGTAGAGAAGTAGTAAAATGTTTTAATGGAGTGTCAGAATACTTTTCATAAAAAATTAAATTAAAATTGAAAATAAGGGGATAAAGTACCACTTTGAAGGTAAGGATCTAAAATAAGGTGAAACTAACCAATTAAAATAAAATAAAGGCATCACAACCAATCAACAAGAAAAACAAAAGCAACAATTTCATTTTGTATAAAGTGTCCTTTACAATGACTGACCCTTACAGAATCTCTAAGAAAAATATAAACTCTCCCAATTATTCTGGAGTGGTTTTCTACCTCAGAACTATGAGAAACTGGTAGCACCTTCATTACCTGTTGAAATGACGGTAGTGAATTACTAAAATTCCTCAGTTAAGAACTTCAGGATGAACAGAATAAAAAAACTGGGCCCAAAGAACACTTTACAGTAAGTAACCACAATCAGATTTGCTTTTAATGAACTATTTTAGGATTTCTCATGAAGTTTTCAGACTTGAACATCCCACGAAGTTTTCAATTTTGAAATTTTTTGGACACAGGAGCTTGCTATATCATCAATTTTCTCCCATTTTTCCATTTCTTCTTAAAAGTGTGTCTGCTTACAGATAACTCAATAGATAAAACACTTTGAGGAGAGACAAATTAGAGGTTTCTGACTACTTAGTTCCTTAATCACTAATCCTTATACATTTATATTATACAGTAAACGACCTATTGGGAGTATACCTACTGCATTTCTTTGTTATCAGAATGATTTGAAAACAGAAAAGTAGTTAGAAAAGCATGTATGATATAAACATGTTTTAAAGTCTTAAAAAAAATCACAAGTATGTCCCAATTTTTACTGGACCATTCCTTTCCTTCACCTGGAACTGTCAACTTACAATGATAATTGCTTGTACAATATAAGTTAATCACCTCTTGAACTCTATCTTCTATTCATAAAATATTTTTTAAATAAAAACTTTTAGTTTATCATTGTCAATTAGATATCTTTTGACAAGGTAAGTACCAACAGAAAATGGCTGACCACAGAGAAAACCAGGGAACTAATTTCCACCCATATTCTAGAAGAACTACATGAAGTTTTCTGAAATCAATGCAGCACTGTTATCCATATCAAACTCCTTTATTCTATACTTCTCTGCTATAGTCATCAAAATTTTATATACTATAGCCCATATTAACAGATACAGTTCTGATATGGAAGTTATGTTTTTCTAAGGCCATAATTCTAATTATGCTATGCCACTATATTTAATGCTATGCCACCATATTTAATGCTGTTTTTCAATAATAAAATATACAAGATTTCCAAGAAATGATAATCTGAAGATACTATCTCTGACTTAACTCTCTGTTAAGTATAAATATAACATTACTTTCCATAGTAGTTCAAATATACAACTTTAAAATTATTCTGCATTTATAACCTTACCAATAGAGTATACATTTCAAAATATGGAGCTTTATAAAGATCTTTGGTTAATACCCCCAATCTAAGGATGCTGGAATGATAATTCTTCTATTTCATTCCTCAGAAGCTCACTCAAATGTAAAGACTTATAATGAAGATCTTCAGCTACTGCTGTACCCTATGCCAAGCACTTTGCTTTCCCTATACTTTCTGGAGTGATTTATAGGACTTCAAGACAAAAATGCTGTGTCCCAGCCATAACATCCTTCAAAAGACTGATCTTACAACTTTAAAACATGCTAGTCAGTGGGGGAAGAAAGGAGGCAGAGAATTCTCAGCCAGACTAACCAAACTAGCTAGAGAAAGAATTGCCAGTAGTTCAAATATCTATCTACAGAGTAAAGTAAAACAGATTTATCAGGGTCAGTGTCTGTATCTGAGGGAATCGGATCTAGTCATTTGAAGTCAAGTGGGTGGAAATATTGTGATCTGGGTTCATGCAGAATAAAATACTGAGAATTTGTCCTATGTCAGGCACTACAGTTAAGAGAATTAATAAATCAATTTCTATCACCAAAGACCTCACCAGTAGGGAAGACGAACATGTAAATAAGTTATAAAAAATTAATGATATAAAATACTTATAACCTAGTAGAGAAGAAATGGAGAAAAGGATTAACTTTCTTAAGAATGGACACTGAGAGAGAGGTTTCTAGAAAGAAAAATGCTTCAGCAGGGATGTAATGTCCAAGTTTTTTTTTCCAAAGCTATTTTTTAATGGACAAACCAATTGGATAGAAAGAGAGACGAAGGTCATTTCAAGAACGAGGGAAAGAGAACTGCTTCCTTCAAGCAAATTTCATCAAGCTATTCCTAAATTAGAAGAGTGCAGAAGACTGAAGGCCTTCAGTTACATGCATGATACTCAATTTTGCTAGAGAACAGAAGATTGAATTCTGGTGCAAATGCTGCACTTAAATTTTACGAATGTATTTATTTTTAGCCATATAATTTAAAATTATTGGTGGCTTAATATCATATGGTTGCCCCAAACCATTCATGTCTGGTCCCTCTCAATAAAAGCCATGACCACACTCATACTCTTCTAGGCACCCTGGAATAGCATGAAAATACTGCTCCATGCTACTGTGGCTGCATCATCTAGAATCCATCAACACAAATACTTATTCCCTGATCTGGTGATGTTTTCCCATCATCCATCAGGTTCTCTCCACCATCCATGCAAGCTACCCTAGCTTGAGTGGACAGAGCTGCAATCAATTATGTTCCCCTAAGCTAGGAATCTTCCCCTATATCCCCAAATGGATCTAAGAATGGCAGGAAGTTGACAAATATGTAAATAAATAAGCAGTCTGTAATAGATTGCTTTTTTTTTATTCATTACCCGAGAAGTCTGTGTTCTTCAATAAGTGATTGGAGAAGAAAGAATCTGCTCGTTTTATACTTAGAAGAAAGAAATTGGTCCTTGGCCAGTGGAAAACAATAAATATAGGGTTAAGAAATATGTTGGATGGTTAATAGGATGTTCTGGGAAAACTGAACATTTATGGAATGAATGAAGGAAGAGAATGGAAAAGGAACACCAAAGATACAGAGAGAAGAAGATGCCTTGTTGGGAAGCCACAAGGTTAAGAGATTTTATGAAGGGGCAAGTGAGGCAGGCAGAATTCTAAGATGACTAACTGCCAGTGATCCATGCCTCTGGATAATCCCTTCCTCTTGAATGTGGACTGGAGCTATAAATGTGATGGGTTAGCACTCCCATTATAATGTGAAATTGTATGACAAGTGTAAAGAGATTTTGCAGATTATCCTGAGTAGGCCCAATTTAATCAGACAAGACCTTTAAGAGATGGCTTAGGCCTCCCCTGAGCTGAGAAGCTTGAAGCTGCAGAGACTTTTCTGCTGCATGTGAAGAAGCAAGAGCCATGCTGTGAACTGCCTATGGAAAGGGGCAGGCTTCCTCTAAGAGTAAGAAAATGAATAATCTGAATAAGCTTGGAAGAGGACCCCTTGATTGCAACATCGAGCAAAGGACCCAGTTAAGTTTTGTGTGGACTCTTGGCCCACAGAAAACATGATAATAAATGTGTATTGTTTAAACCACCTAATTTGTGGTAATTTACTATGCAGAAATAGAATAATCTGTTAAGCAAGGTCTCAGTTTTTCCAAGAGTACAGGAGAATTGAGATTCACTCTTTAGCTTGTCAGGTCCCTGACATGTATTAAGACTTAAGAGGGCCTAAATTTCAGCAAAGATAATCAAGGTAGAAACCTAGCAGGATAAATCAGAACCACAAGGGGCTAGGGGAAAGATGTAGTTAATTGATAAGAGGGACTCATAGTTCATCCAGGACATTCCAGATACTGAGGTTGGGACAGACAGGAAAATTCCATACCATATCATTTAGCACGCATGAGGCCAATATACTTCTTGCTTTGCTCAGGTCTGGTTAGTCAGACTAGAAGTCACTTGATGACAGATATCATGCCTATCATATTCACTGATTCTATATCCTCCACTCTCAGCTAGCACCTGGCACATTTTCAGCATTCAAATAAATATTGCTGAATAAATGAATAAACAAATGAATGAATGACTTTCACACTGGTTAAAGTGAAGCAGTTCAAAATATCTGAAATTGTATGAGGAAAAATTAATATAAGTTGGCACTACTCTTTTGACTCCATGGTAATATTCGATTTAACTCATGGCTAAAGTATGAATAATATGAGTGATATACAGGCACACCTTGTTTTGTTGTGCTTTGCTTCATTGTGTTTCACAGATGTGGCCATTTTTATAAATTGAGGGCAAGACCCTCCAGCAACAAAAAGATTATGCTTTTTTTTGTGTTAGTCTGGAACAATAGTTCCAAGGTATTCCTGTAGTCAATATCCAGCTAATCCACAATGATTTACTAAGTGCCTACTGTGGGTCAGATGCTGAAATAATACTCCTGCAATATCTTCCTGACTGATATCTCTACATTCAGTTTTGCTGTTCTTTTTCCAATTTCTGCATGTCAGCCAGAGTAATCTTTTTAAGGTAAATCATCTTATTTCATCCCCCTGTTTAAAACCCCCTGTTTCTCATACCAAGGATAAAAACCAAAGTCCTTAACTTGGCTTTCCATAATGGCCTCTGCCCCCTCTCCAGCTTTATCCCTTGCTACCCTATCTTTTCAGAGCATTCATGCATATGACATCCCTGCCTGGAACATTCTGTCTTTGCCTCCCTCCTACTCACTCATCAGATCTCAGTTTAAATCTCTACTTAAATGTCACTTCTCCAAACATCTTCCAATATAAATTACCTATCCTATACAGCATTTATCACATAGCCTGCAGTTATACTGTATGATTACTTAATATTCATCTCCTCCATTAGGTCAAGGATTATATCTCTTGCTCAGAGAAATATCACCAGTACTAAGAACATTTAGTGCACATTTGTTGAATAAATAAAAGTAAAGGCCTAGAAGACTACCAACCACAAAGTATAATAGCTCTTGCCTACCAGTTAGAATCAGAGCCCTACCTAGTAACCTAATGCCATTCTAGAACACAATTCCTAACCTCAGTGGAGTGTAGAGGCAAGCAGCCAAGATAACTATCATCATCCCTACCAGTCCGCCATCCCATCATAAAACACGACAATGGAGTATTACCCATCTATAAGGAAAAAACATTGACACCTGCAACAACACAGATGTATTTTGAGATTACCATGCTAAGTGAAATAAATCAGTCAGACAGAAAGAGCTGAGAATCATATGATATCACTTGTATGTGGGATATAAAACTGAAAACAATAAACAAGACAAACAACTCATAGACACAGACAACAGTTTAGTGGTTACCAGAGGGAAAGGGGGGAGGAAGAGAGGTAAATAAGAATAAAGGGGGGTCAAATATATTGTGATTTGATTTTGGGTGGTGAACACACAATCCAAAATACAGATGATGTACTGCTGAATTTATACACTTGAAATTTTATTAGCCAATACCACACCAATAAATTTAATAAAAAATAAAACAACAAAATAAACATTAAACACAACTAGAACTAAAAGCAAAGTACTTCTCCTTGATAGTTTTTTTAAGTATTGAGCTATTGCACAGAATTTTAAGATTCTTAAGAATTCCACTTCTGAGAAAACAGTTTTTAAATAATTGATTTAAGGAATCTAAAATGCTTTTAAAAATATTTTAAAAATAAAGTATAGAGTAACATTTGACAAAATTTCATTAGCAAAAGTATGAAAAATAAAGAATCTAAATTGGGCTCAGAACAACTCTGACAATTAAATAGGATCTTGTCTTTTTTTTTTTTTTAAACCTTTCAATGACTTTCCATTGCCGTCATGATAGGAATTCTACTTCTTAACTCGGACTGTAAAGTCATTCACAACCTGACTCCTGTTATCCCCACTGCTGTCACCAACATCCTCCAACCAAATCTATACTCTGGCCTTGGAGAACTACTTCTCCCAACTCGCCTTGCTCTTTTTTACCACTGGGCCTTATTCATGTTACCATTCCAGGCATAGTCTTGCTTCTTGTCTCCAGGATGTCTACTATTTGCCTCAGTTTAGCCATCCCTTCCTTTCAGCAGTGGCTCCAGAATTTCTATATGGGAAGGCTTAATGTGGCATTCTGGAGAGAATGCTGGGGATTTGTTTTACAGCTGAATTTGTGTTAAAAAAAAATCAACGGCTTCTTTGATTATAAGGTGCATATGATATAGTTTGGGAGACTGAAGATTATCAGAGTAAAATGTCCTAAATCCCTCCTTGGTGCTGATACTGCTTTTACTGGAAAAGTTGGCTTGCTACTTGCAGAATAGACAAGGTACCACATACTATTATTGTGTATTTACCTCTATTATAGCGTATTACACCAGTGTACCTGTCTATCTCCTCCACTAGCTTAGAAGCAGGCTAAGAGCACAGACTATCTTTTCATGGCTGTATTCCTAAAGTCCTATGTCCTGGCACATAGTAGATGCTCAATAAAATTCTGACAGAATGAATCAAGTATTTTATGAACCTACTATGTAGAAGGTGCCATATTAAGTGTTCAGAGTGGGACTATACTCATAACCTAGTTAAAAATATAAAATATGTAAAGTATTTACAAGTTTCAAAGAAATGAAACATTAAATATGAAAGAGGTAATAAAAACTAGAAATTTCTATTAATTAGCATTCTTATACATGTACATTTTTAAGTAGAATCTTCTATATCATCAAAGAAGCATTAAATACATTGTAGTAATTTTCTTATAATGTGAATTTGACTAAATAAAGAGTGCTTAGCATCTTTAATTAATGAATAATATGTAAGAAAACAAAAATTAGCTAGAATATTCAATTTCTGATGATGTTTTCGGGATCTAGAATAAAAGAATGATCCAGATTAGATGACTAAATCAACCAAACCCTCAAAGATCAAGGCACTTTTGGCTGTTTTTAAAAAATGTGAGGAGTATATCCTTGAAGAGGAAAGATGAGGTACCAAGAAGTGGGAACAGACATACTATATTAAGAAAAAATGTTACCATAAAGAGATTGTGTTGAATAGAAAGAATAAGTGAGATTTCTAGATTTAGTTTTGATTTGGTAACCAACTAGAAGCTATTAAAACTCCTAACTTGGAAATGTAAAATATAAAGACATCGCTTAAATAAATGCTTGGCACATAGTAGGTGTTCAAACTCATTTGTAACAAAATCATTACTGAATCTATTTGAGCAGAGTGACATTGAGGCATGGCTTCCAGCATGGAATTAATCAAATGTAAAAAGGTGAGTGCCAAGACTAGGGTGCCAGCTACAGAATTGGACAATAAGGTTTTGTAAAGATTCTAACAGCCCAAATGTCTGCTTTGAAAGTGATTTTATTAATCAGAGTAATACCACAAACAAACTCTTTCAGGCTATTATGGTAAAATCCAGAAAACGTTTGCTTAATAGAAACATTATATTTGGAAAATACTAGCCCATGTTGTAGAGCCCTTCGATTATCTATAAAAATCATAACTGAATTTATTCTATGTACTTCTGTCATTTCTCTTTGGTGCTCTAAAAATAAGACTTAGGTACACTTGTAATATCTCCTAGTTTATAAAGTGCTTTGAGTTTAGTTAAATAACAATTCTGAAATTTGCTTTAATATTTTATAGGAAAAGGGACTAAAGAGTTGATTGAGGATTCAAATTCAACATTTTTAATTTCTTGTTTTCCACTTTAATCAGCCTGGAGCATAATATCATAATAGAGCATAATAGTTAACCATGAACTTATGACTAAAATCTAAATACATATAACCACACCACCATCGGAGAGTAAAAAACAAAACTTCACATTTTATTTCTTGAATATTTTCTTTAATTTGTTTTTACAACAACTCTATTGAGATATTTGACAGAAAATTATATATATTTAAGGTGTACAATAATACATACTATATACTGAGAAGATAACCACACTCAAACTAATTAACATACCCATCACCTCTATAGTTACCATTTTGTGCTTGTGTGTGAGATAAGATTTAACATATTCTTTGTAAATTTGAAGTAAACAATACAGTAATATATATTAAATCTCTAGAATTTATTTGTCTTGTATAACTGAACTTTGTACCCTTTGACAAACACCACCCCATCCCATCTTCCAGCCCTGGGCAAATAGCATTCTACTCTGTTTCTGAGTTTGACAATTTTGGATTTAACATAGAAGAGAGATCATACAGTATTTGAATCTTGCTTATTTCACTTAGCAGAATGTCCTCCAGCTCCATCCAGATTGTTGTAATTGGCAGAATTTCCTTATTTTTAAACCTGAATGATATTCCATTGTGTGTGTATATATACATGCATACACACACAACATACACACTCTCATTTTATTTACCCATTCGCCTGCCAAAGGACATTGAGGTTGTTTCCATATGTTAGGTATTATTAATAATACTGCATTGAACATGGGAGTGCATGGGATCTCTTTGAGATCCTGATTTCATTTTCTTTGGGTACATATCCAGGAGTGAGACTGCTAGATCATACGGTATTGCTATTTTTAATTTTTTGAGCAATCGCCATACTGTTTTCTATTGTGGCTGTACCAATTTACATTCCCACCAACAGTGTAAAATGGTTCCCTTTTCTCCACATCCTCACTAATACTTATATTCTTTTTTTGATACTAGCCATTCTGACGGTGAGAAGCAATAGCTCTTGATTTTGATTTGTATTTCCCTGATTAGAAATGAGAATCTTTTCATAGACCTTTTAGTTGTTTGAATTATTTCTTCTGCTGAGTGCCTATTAGGTCCTTTGTCTTTTTAAAATTGGGTTATTTGTATTTTTGATATTGAGTTGTATAAATTCTTTATATATTTTGGCTATTAACCCCTTACTGGATATGTGATTTGCAAATGTTAGGTCTCATTCTACAGGTTGTATTTTCATTTTGCCGATTGGTTTTCTTTGCTGTGTAGAAGGTTTTTAGTTTGATATAACTCTATTTGTCTATTGCTTTTGTTGCTTGTGCTTTTGGTATCATATCCAAAAAATACTGACAAGAACAAGGTAAAGAAGCATTTCACCCTAAGTTTTCTTGTGGGAATTTTAGTTTCAGGCCTTACATTTAAGTTTTATTTTGAGTTGGTTTTTGAAGATGGTGTGAGATAGGGGTCCACTTTAATTCTTTTCCATGTAGATACTTTCCCCAATAACATGTGTTGAAGAGATTATCCTTTCCCCATAGTGCGTTCCAGAAACTGTTGCCAAAGATTAGTTGACTCATAACTGTATAGGCTTATTTCAGGGTTCTCCATTCTATTCCACTGGTCTATATGTCTGGTTTTATGACAGTATGAAACTGTTTTGATTATTATAACTTTGTAATGTAATTTGAAGTTAGGCAGTGTGATGCCTTCTATTTCATTCTTGCTCGAGATTGCTTTGACTATTTGGGACCGTCTATGGTTCCATATCAATTTGAAGACTATTTTTTTTTCTATTTCTGTGAAAACTATCATTGGAGATTTTGATAGGCATTGAATTAAATTTGCAGTTCATTCTGTGTAGTATAGTTATTTAACAATATTAATTTTCCAAACCATGAATATTTTAAAATTTATTTGTATAAATTTACTTCATCAATGCTAATTCCTAAGTATTTTACTCTTTGTATAACTAATGCAAATGGGATTGTTTTCATTGTTTCTTTTTCAGACAGTGTGGATTAGCCGTATAGAAATGCAACTGATTTTTGTATGTTGATTTTGTACATTGAAGCTTTGCTAAATTTAAACAGTTTTTTATGGAGTTGTTAGGGTTTTACACATATATGATCACAACATCTGCAAACAGAGATAATTTTACTTCTTCTCATCTGATTCCAATGTCTTTTCTCTTTTTTTTGCCTAATTACTATGGCTATAAATTCTAGTACTATATTAGTAGTGGTGGGCGTGGGCATCTTCACTTTGTTTTGAGGAAAAGCTTTGTTTTTTCTCCATTATGATGTTAGCTGTGTATTTTCATATATATTTACTGTTTTTAATCATAAAAGAATTTAAATTTTGTCAAATATTTTTTGAATCTATTATCATGCGGTTTTTGTCTTTTATTCTATTAATGTGGTATACTACATTTTCATACATTAAATCATCCTTTCATACCATAAATAAATCTTATTTGGTCAAGGTATATGATTATTTTGATGTGCTGCTGAATTTGATTTGCTAGTATTTTATTGAGGATTTTTGCATCTATGTTCATTATTAGAGATGTTGATCTGTAGTTTTCTTTTTGTGTGTTGTTTTCTCTGGCTTTGGAATCAGGGTAATGCTGATCTTGAAAATGAGTTTAGGAGTATTCCTTCTAATTCTATTTTTTTTTTTTTTTTGCGGGGGGAACAGTTTGGAGAAGAAGGGTTGGTATTAGCTCTTTGAATGCTTAATAGAATTCTCTGCATGAAGCCATATGGTTCTTTTCTTTGTTGGAAGGTTTTAATTTAATGATTCAATCTCTTTGATATTTGCTTTCTATTTCTTCTTGATTCAGTCTTGGTAGGTAATATGTGTCCCAAAATTTATTGATTTCTTTTAGGCTATTTGACTGTTGGTATTTAACTGTTTTTTAAATTAAACTTATTGGAATAATAGGGGTTAATAAAATTATATAGGTTGATAAAATTATATAGGTTGAATGATGTATTATTGAATTATATACTTGAAACTTATATAATTAACCACTATCATCCCAATAAATTATGCGGGATATAAAACTGAAAGCAGCAAACGAATAAGAAAAACAGAGACTCATAGACATAGACAACAGTTTAACGGTTACCAGAAGGAAAGAGGGGAGGAGGGAGGTAGATAAGGGCATTTACATGTTCTTAACAGACACTTGTAATTGCTTTTATTTCTGTACCATTGTTGTAATGTCTCCATTTTCATTTCTGATTTTTAGTCTTCTTCTTTCCTTAAACTAGCTAAGGGTGTGTCAATTTTATCTTCAAAAACCAACAATTTTATTGACTTTCTTGGTATTGTTTTTCTATCTTCTATCATTTATTTCTGCTCTAATCCTTATTATACCATTCCTTCTGCAAATTTTGGGTGTAGATATTTCTTATTTATCTAGGTCTTTGAGTTGTAAAGGTAAATCAAATTTTCCTCTTAGTGTTGCTTTTGCTGCATACTACAAGTTTTGTTAAGTTGTATTTCCACTTTCTTTTGTTTCAACGTATTTTTAAAATTCCCTTTTGATTTCCTCTTTCACTCAATGGTTGTTCAAGAGTATGTTGTTTCAAACTGTTGTGAATTTTCCTGTTTTCTTTCCATTGTTCATTCTAATTATCTAAGAAGATTTCAATCTTTTTAAAATTTAAGACCTGTTTTGAGGCCTAAGATGTGATCTATCCTGGAGAATGTTCTATGTGTGCTAAAGAATGTATATTCTGCTAATGTTTGATGGAAAGTTCTGTGTATTTCTGTTAGGTTCATTTGGTCTATACTGCTGTTCAAGTCAGTTATTTCTTTATTGATTTTTTTGCCTGGATTTCCTACCCATTATT
Source organism: Macroglossus sobrinus (assembly GCA_004027375.1). NCBI lineage: Eukaryota > Metazoa > Chordata > Mammalia > Chiroptera > Pteropodidae > Macroglossus > Macroglossus sobrinus. The sequence continues at coordinate 61,464 of PVKZ01001910.1, read as the reverse complement.
CAAAGTGGATTATTAAAGTCTCGTACTATTATTCTATTGCTGTCAGTTTTTCACTTTCAATCTGTATTATGTACTTAGAATATCTGTTTTATGTACTTAGGTGCTCTAATACTGAGTGCATATATATTTACAATTGTTATAATTTTCAGTTGAGTCGACACTTTATCATTATACAATAACCTTTTTTTGTCTCTAGTGACAATTTCTGACATAAAGTCTATTTTATTTGAAATAACTATAGTCACTGCTGCTTTCTTTTGGTTTATCCCCACACACTTTGTGTTCTTGAAGTCAAAATTTACTTGTTTTTATATTGTGAATCTGTTATCCAAATTTCGGAATAACAGTTATTCTTAATATATGTTTTTTAAATTTTATATGGTCGTTATAAGATTTATTTTATGGCAGTTCTAGTGGTGATGAACACACCCTTTTTTTTGTTTGTCTGGGAAAGACCTTATCATCTTCATTTTCAAGGAACTGTCTTGGTTGACAGTTGCTTTCTTTCAGTACTTAGAAATTTATCATCCCTCTGTCCTTCACCAGAAAGATTTCTGTTCAGAAAGCCACTGATATAAGACTATAATGAGTTACCTTTCTCTTGCTTTCAAAATACTCTTTTTCAACAGTTTGACTGTGATGTTTCTTGGTGTAGCCTTCTTTATGTTCAATCTATTGGGGATCCAATGGGCTTCTTGAGTCTGGATATTTATCTGTCTATAAAGATTTGAGAAGCTCTCAGTTGTTATTCCTTTAAGCTCTCTGCCCCTTTCTCTTTTTTCTCCTTCCAAGACACCCATAATTAGTATATTGGTTCATTTAAGAATGTCCCATAAATCACATAGGCTTTTTTTTTCACTCTTTTTCATTCTTTTTTCCCATTTAATCAGATTTCAAATGACCTGACTGACTTCAAGCTCACTGATCTTTTCTTCTGCTTGACTGAGTCTGCTGTTGAAGCTCTGAATTATACTTTTAAAGCTCAGTCATTGTATGCTTCCATTCTAGAATTTTTGTTCAGTTCTTTACATTTTTCTTATTTCTGTGTTGAACTTCTCATTTTGTTGTATTATTTTCCTGATTTTATTCAATGTCCTCTCATAGCTCACTGAGCTTCTTTAGGACAATCATTTTGAATTCTTTTCAGGCAATCTGTGGATCTCCAATTCTTTGGGGTAGGTTATTGGAAGTTTATTGAGTTTCTTTGGTGATGTCATGATTCTCTGATTTTTGGTTTTTATTATTTCCTTCCACTGATGTATGTACAACTGAAGAAGCAGTTACATTTTCCAGATTTCATAATTTGGCTTCCATAAGGAAAGACATTCACCTGTGAAAAGATGTGAAAGGTGGGTACCTGAGTGCCACTTGAAGGGTGTGCAAGAATGCACAATGGCACTAATTCTAATTGTAAACAGGATGATAAGTTTAGGGGCATATGGCAGCTCCAAGTGTGTGTGGGGGAACCTGATAGCTTGGTAGCTGGGGTCTGTGACTTCAACAACTGCATGGGCGTGGGTGGTGATAACTGATGGAGTTAGTGGTAACTGTGAGAGTTGGTAGGGTCGTCAGCAGTGCCTGCAGGTCCAGCAGTGAGTGTGCTTAGTAAGCAGGGCCTGGGGTGGCTGTGAGTGGATGCACAGTAGTGGGAGCCAACTGCAGGTATGCACATGGCAGCAGGAACCAAGGTCAGCTGTGTGTGATTTCTCTGCTAGGGGTCATCCCTCAGCACATACTCAGTAGTGGGAACCAGGGTGATCACAGGGGCCAGATATGGTCATGGGTGGAGGTGTGCAGTAGTAGTGGCCAGCTGAAAGCACTTGAGTGGGGCCAGAAGTGTGCAGCTGCAGAAGTTAACCCACTGCAACACACATGGTAATGAAAACTGAGACTAGCTGTGGGTGCTGGGCTGGCTACACTTGGTGATGGAGGTCAGTAGCTAGCTCACATGTGGTAGTGAAGGCTATTTTATTTTGCATTATAGCAGTAAAATATAAAAATAAAAATGCTCAACATATTTAATTATACCAATTTTGGCATAAAAGTCAAACATCACAAAAAAAGAATAATAGCCCACTTATATTTAAAACTAAATTTTCCAAATATATAAAATATTAAATTATAACCTTTTGCTAGTTAAGACAGTCTTTACAACTATGTGTTAATAGTAAAGAGTACACCATATTTAACATCTGGGGGAAAAAACGCCTCAGATAATCACACTTCTACATAGGATATAAACTATAATAGAGGAAATAATTTCGAACATTTTAACACATTTTTATACCAGCAATGATAAGGTTGATCAGAAAACCAACAACACATTAGCTGTTGCATCTAAGATTATTACAAATAATTCCAGCTTTGATTAGCAATTAGATATCTCATGTTCTGAAGCTGTTTTAAAATTTCTGAGTGTCAACTTGGGTAGCTCTTAAAACAGAGTAAATCTGAATAACTTTTTTTGTGATTGTTCATAATGTAAGAGAAATTAACATTTGTTGCTAATAATTGTTTATAAAGGGTTAAGAAACAATAACCAATCAATAGTACTGTTTCTAAATTATCCTTAATAAGATAAAAATGGCAACAAATATCTCCAATACATGTTTTATATTAAAATGAATTTTTAGCTTTCCTATATTTAGAATCCTTCAAACTGTATTTACAAATTTGCCAAAGTATGTTAAAGTACTGAGTAAAGGACTCTGTTAATGTCAGAAACAAATTACATAAATGAAAAAATGATTTAAAAAAGTCAATAAAATGAGATGTTATTTTTAATTTAATTTTTTAAGTATAGAAGAATTTTACTTTCACTTTAGAAATTTAATTTTTAAGTATAGAAGAATTTTACTTTCACTTTTTTTCACCATGAAAAATGACTTTGCCCCATACTGCCCACATGATCAGAAAGACCTTTTTCTACACAAGCGGTAGTAGTCACACTAGTACTACTAGTAGTAACTACAGCCAGGATTATTAAGGTATGCTTGCTTAATTTATCTAATATATATGGGCTAAATACTCCTAGCACTGCTTCTCAAAAATATAATTTTTATATACATGCATCATACCAACGGTTCCTAAGAATTTTTTGACATTTAAGGTTCCAAACTTAAATGAGCAAGGAGAAACATCTATTTTTATAGGGCTATCCCGTCTTTTCACAGAAATCATGTTCTCCCTCTTGCACAGCTAATTATATTGGAAACAGACTTTGCATTCCACCTAGGTAAAACTCTACATAAAATAAGGATGATGAAGGTAGGCAAAGAGAATAGTAAAACGATTTTGAATGATAATCAATGCAGAATTGATAAAACTGGATTAAGTGAAATCTATAATTCCTGTTTCTCAATAACCTTTTATGAATGAAGCTGATCCACTCATTGTAAGTTTTAGTTCCAATCTTTCATCAATAGTAAAGCTTTATCAAGGTGAACAATGCTTTTAATTTTCTTTGAAATGTGTGTTGCTTATTTAATATATCAAAAAGTTGAGTTGACAATGTATGTTATTCATAACAACTAAGACTAAATTTTAGTTTGCTGAAAGACCTAAGGGAGATAGTTATAACAGACGTTAAGGCTTGGTATGAATATTATGAAGAGTCCGATATTGTGCCACACATGAGAGGAATATTATGATATACAATCTATGAATTACTACAGGTAGAAATGTGAAAACACTCATTTGAAATCTCTAAAATCAGAGTCACCAATGGAGATATGAAATGAGAGACACTGCCTTAGTTTGAGAAGCAAATAATTTCATAACTAAAATAAGAACTAAGTATAACCACTCTCAGATAACAACCCTTCTCATTAATTTTCAAACTTACTGTAAGATAATTATGATTTGATGGGTCCTTTGTAGGACAGTTCTTTTTTTCTGTTATGCTCCAATTAAACTTGGGGTGGGGGGAAGCGACTAAGGTAAAGAGAAAACACTTGATAACCTATTTAACGAGAACCAATTTTTACATAATCCACTGTATAAATACAAACCAAAATTTTGACAAACACCATGATTCTTTAAAAAATTTTTTCTCTAAATTATTATTATTTTTTTAGCAATTTCCAAATGAAAAGAGGAAAACAACATCTACTGAACTAAAACTCAACTATTATGTGCCATGGACTATGCTGGGTGCTTTTACACATTAACTTATTTAATTCTGAAAGTGACAATAAAGTTTTATTATCTCCATAGGAAACAACAGCAACAACAACAACAACAACAAAACAGAGGCACAGAAATTAAGTGTTTAGGGCTGAAAAAAGGAAAGGGAAGCGAAAGTGAAAAAATGACTCGTGATTCGCTAGTCCTTGGATACGTTATGAGAAAAGGGAAGTGAAAGGGAGCAGGGCTTTGGCAGGTGATGGTAAGAGAAAAAGATACATGAATAAACATACTTTGAGGCAATAGCAGGCAACGGAGAATTCCTTTAACGGCAGATGGAAATACAGACTGGTACAGAGTTTTACCTTTTTATATGTTTATGACTATTGAGTTTACTTTTACTATAAAATTATAAAAGTGTTCGGTCTATGAACAAAATTAAACTGTTAACAAATTTGTTTTAAAGATACAAATCATCTCTGTATTCTCGATAGCAGTACAAATTTGTAGTCTGTAAATTAAAATCTCTTTAATTAGAGACTGTATTTTGTCTCTTTCAAACTTTCTGCCCTAAAAGAAAACCCACTGAAATGCCTAACAGAGAACAGTGTTATCACTGAGCTGGTCAGCCTGACTCCATCCGCTTTCTCTTCATCTCTCATACTTGTTTGTCCCTCTCCTTTCCTTTAACAAATATGTTCAGTTCTTTTGCCCAATAGTTTTTGTTTTCTATTTTTACACCACTACAAATCTATGGCCCTCAATTCCTAAAGCTAGTGCTTCCCTACCACCATATCTGTAATCTACATTGTTTTCGCTGCAGCTTGTCAAAAGTAATTTCTTCCATCATCTATGCAACACATAAAATTCCACCTTCTGTATAAAGTTTTCCTAGGCTAAAGCAAAAGATGCAGTTTTGCTAGACCAATTCAGCAGAAACAAGAGTTATTACCTGTGAAGCTCAAAATGCAATTACCACTTTACCAGTATGTTCTTTGATTTATGCTACTTGTTCAGTTGCTTGCCTATCTCTTATGTGTCTACGTTGATAGTGTGTGCGCTTTAGGCTTCTGAAAAGCAGACATTTATAGCTTCAGTTTTACAGTATTACCTTGTACAATGTCATGCAAAACTAGGTGCAGAACTAATGTTTCTAATGTAGTTTATTTTCTATATAATAAATATATAATCTTATAATTTTGTATAAAAATAAATGAAATAAAACAAATCTCATCCATAATTTATACTCTAAAGGCTTTTAAAAATTATTAAGTATACAACTCTTTACACATGTCCTGCAACAAGGGAAACTGTAGGGTAAGTCAGTTGGCTTTAAGTTAGGGGTCACTTTCTTGGTTATATTTCCAAGGACATGGAAGAGCTTGAACACCTTCACTAGGATGATAGCAGTACCTGCTGCTATCCTGAGAGCGCTTTTGGAATACTTTACAGACCCAGAAGAGACTTTCCTAAGGGCTAATACTTCTTGGACTGAAGCCAAGATCTCAAATTCAGCCAATGAGTCCTTAAAAATTACATAAGGGGAGTCCTAAAGAAATGTATTTTATCAATTTTAAAATAGAAATTCCATAAATGGAGTCATCTTATTATGAAAATTTTGGTATTCCCTCCTTTTCTAATTTTAAAAAGTTAGTTCTCAATTATATTATTAGATACTATGAAAGTAGGCACATACTCTTGCTAAATCTGTGGAGAAACAAGGAATGTTCAGTTATTTCTCCCCACTCCTATTTTTTTTTCATAATTTTGCTATTGAAAGAAAGCAGAGTCTTCTTATTCTGTATCATGTGGTTTAATTATAATAAACTCTGGCTGAGATGTGTGAAGCAGAATTATAAATTTCAAAAAAAATTATATTGGCTGACTTAAGTTTGCAAGCATCCTTAATGAATCTAGATAATACCTTCTACCACCCATTTTCCATAGCTTATTAGAATTAAAAAACTCTCACATGAAAGAATGTAAAGAAGTTTGGTTTTAAGTTTTAGCTTGGTTATGCAGTAAATACAATTAGTAAACTTGAGCAAGGAAGAGATCTGGAAAAAAGAATCTAGGTGTGATACAAACAACACCTTCTATTTTAAATAGCTGAGTACTTACTATGTAGCTATCACATAAAAGAAACTGACAGGGCTCTTTAAAAACTTTGTTTGGGATTTTAAGTTTCTAAATGTTAATCTCCAAAATCTTTTAAAAATAAACTTTACAAGCATTGTAAAGGCAAAAACAATTACCATGATAAAGATAATAACAATATTAGGAGGAAATGATTACCAAATAATAAATTACTGTAGTGAATATAAAACATAGGGCTTTATAGGTTAAAAAAAAACAAAACCCACTATTATAGTTTGCAAAAACATTTAGTAGGTTAATTCAGAAATAAAATTCTGTACTTCCAATTGCTTTTACGTCTCAAACTGTGTATATTATAAATTTATTTGGTAAAGACTATTGGAAGTTTGACCATCTTTGATACTTCTTAAAATTAAATCTGTAAAAATATTTTAATAACCTCTGACCTCCCTACCAGTAACCACTTTCAAATTAGGCTAATTTTCCAATATTATTCAGTATCTGTAAGTCATGATTCTGGCTACCCCAGGAAAAAGAATGAAGAACCAAGGAAAGCAGAAATCTCTGCTTCCTTCCTTTTTTTTTTTGTTTTGTTATTAATCTATTGTAGGATCAGCTACACAGTTTGGGAGATCTAGTGCAAAATGAAAATGCAGGGGCCCTGTCTGCAAATTATTAAAAATTTTAAGATGGCAACAGCAGAGCATTAAACCAAGTGCAGAGCCCTTCAGTCTGCTGGCTCTGTGTGACTGCTGCACAGGTCACATGCCCATGAAGCTGGCCTGCTCATTTCCCTATGTGACTTTTGACTTTGTTTCATCCCCTCATCCAGTCTACTGCTTATTTCCTCTAATGTCAATCACTTCTGCCTTCACCTATCTTGGCCACCACATGGCTTATGGGCAGAGACCATGTTCATTCTCTGATACTGCTACTATCTTCAGAAGATAGGCAATCTGAAAATGATGAAAAGCAAGGTCCACTGTTTAACACAGTATCTCCCAACAGTCTCTGAGTTATTTTAATTATAACCTAATCTTTGTATGATGAGAACAGAATATAATAAATGCATAAAAAAGATCGACTTGATAGAAAACCACACAAACACAGAGTAAAAGTAAATAATATGTGAAAGCGAGTAGACATAAAATTAAAATATGACCAAGTATGTTAGTTTTTTCTACAATGGTGAAAAAAAAACTCAAGTAGAAGGTACACATTTAGCTTTTAATCAAAAGTATCAAACTATTAGTCAGTTAACAAGAATTTTAAAGACAAAAATTTGGTAACTTTTTTAGTGAATTACTACCTGTAGTTGTATAGGTAATTGCTGTCTATAGGCAAGTAAAAAATGTATAAAGGCAGATAAGCAGAAGCCTACATTTATTATTTTTTTAAATTAAATGTATTGGAATGACATTGGTTGATAAAATTACATAGGTTTCAAGTATACAATTCAGTAATATGTCATATGTATATTGTGTTATGTTTATAATCCAAAGTTGAATTTCCTTCTATTAGCATATATTTGACCCCTTTTACCCTTATCTACCAACTCCTATCCCCATTAAGAAATAATCATTTATTCTTTCCAAAACAAGGAAGAGAATTACAAACAAAAAAGACTTTAAGTGCCCTTTGATAGATGATTGGATAAAGATGTTCGAATATATACAATAAAATATCACTCAGTTATAAGAAAAGATGAAATACTTCCATTTGTAACAGCATAAATGGATCTTGAGATTATTATTCTAAGCGAAATAAATTAGACAGAAAAAGTTGAAAACCACACGATTTTACTTATACATGAGAAATAAAACTGAATGCAACAAACAAGACAAACAAAAACTCATGGACACAGACAACAGTTTAGTGGTTATCAGATGGAAAGCGGGGAGGGGAAGAGGTAGATAACAGTAAAAGGTGGTCAAATATCTGACTTTGAATGGTGAACACACAACACAATATACAGTTGATATACTATAGAACTGTACACTTGATAAATAAAGAGTAAAAAATAAAAAAGTTGTGGTAAAGGAAGGGTACACAGTAATTACAGAAGCAATGATTTACTGTATTAGTATATACTCTTAAAACAGAACTGCATCATAAAATAAATTTGTTTCAAACACACAGTTCCTACTCTTAAAAAGAAAGTGATTCTGCTGGTGGGACTGCAAATTGGTACGACCACTATGGAAAGTGGTATGGAGGTTCCTCAAAAAACTAAGAATTGATCTACCATATGATCCAGCAATCCCTCTACTAGGTATTTACCCCAAAGACTTGAAAACTCATATTCAAAAAGATATTTGCATATCAATGTTTATAGCAGCATTATTCTCAGTGGCCGGGACATGGAAGCAACCGAAGTGTTCTATGATAGATGATTGGCTAAAGAAGCTGTAGTACATATATACAATGAAATATTACTCAGCTTATAAGAAGAGATGAAATACTGCTATTTGCAACAACATGAATGGACCTTGAAATAATCATACTAAACTAGAAAAGCCAAACAAAAAAAAGTTGAAAATCATATGATATCATATATGTGGGAGATAAACCTAAAAGCAACAAATGAACAGGACAAATAAAGAGACCCATGGACATGGACAATGGACTAGTGGTTATCAGAAGGGAGGGGAAAGGGGGAAAATAAAAAAATAAAGTGTTTTAAAAAATTATGTATATACAGTATAAAAAAATAAACTGGCACTTAGAAAAATTTTTTAAGTTATTTACTATTTTTAAATGTCCAAAGAATAATATACGGAATCTTTTATAACTTAAGTGAAAATTTAGTATAATAAATACAGACCAGCAATCTGTTAATAGTCAATACTTAGTTTATCCCTTAAAAACCATGTGGATTTTCAGCAGCAATTTGCCTTACATATTTTCGCCATCTACTTTAAAAAGTATTTTTATTATTTCAAAAAATAAGATAACTTCTGCAAAAACTTGAATTTTACCACATAATTAGCATCATCATATTTTTATTTAAAGCAAAAGCATGAGCTGTTAAGAAGTATATTGTTTTAAAGTATTTTTTGAAATGTTTAAATTTTATAAAAGTAAAGCTGTATATCTAGTATCAGTAATACACTCATAAACAATCCTTAATATTCACAATATCGGGTGTCTTTTAAAGGAAATAAGGTAAGCAAGATTCTATAAAATGTTGTTTATATTACTTTGTCAGATCTAGCAGATAACTATTCTGAAGTTAAGACTCTTAATTTTAAAAATGATTTTTTTGGGTAATAGTCTCAAATAATGCTATTTTTAAATACAAGAAACAAAAGAGAAAGTTATTCTAATTCTACATAAATAATTTCTCTTTAAACAAAGGAATGATTTTGGTGTTTAAATAGCTGAAGAAATTAGTTCCAACTACCTAAAAAAAAGTCATTATTTGTCTCTATGATATAACCCAATGAAAAAGAATAATAAAATTACTCTTAATACATGCAATTCAAACATCATTAATTTTTAGTTGTTGGGGAGGTGAAGTAAAGCTCCTCTGTTATTAGTTAAGTGCAGTGGTTCTCAAAATACAGTACCCGGAACAACAGCATCGGCACCACACGGGAACTCCTCAGAAAGTTCTTAGAAATCCTGGGATCCCATTCCAGGCCTACTAAATCAAAAATGATGAAGGAAGGGTAATTGACCTTTCTTTAAACAAGTCCTCCATGTGATTCTCATAAAGTTTAAGAACCAATGGCTTAAAATGTCTTTAAAGTAAAGTATTTAAAGTAAAACTGTTCAAACTTCATGTATGTTTAATTGATAAGGTGTCCCTACAACAAATTAAATAGTTTAAATGCAGCTTAGAAGAAATGAGAAATCAATTTTGCAAATACATAAAACTTACTCTTTTTTTTTTTTTTAGCAATCATGAAATCTAACGAAATGACAATATAATTGTGATTGAATGTAATGTCTTAGTCAACAACAGGTTAGGGAATTAAAAAAAATCACCAAAAATGCTTTAAATAACAATAGTATATATTATACATTGAGAAATCATAAGTGCACAACACCTTCTGAGTCCAAACCCAGTACAAAATGCAACATAAAAGGAATGCAACATAAAAAAGAGAATGCAATACGCCTGTTCTTTAAGGATACCAAAATTAGAGAGATTCATCTGATTCATTTCACTATGGTTTGAATCAATTCCAACATAAAACAGCACACCATCTGTCATTAACAACATTTACATCTTTATGTTTTTCTTTTTCAACATGCCTTTTCTCATGAACATAAATCTTTCTGCTCCTACCATAAATATATACTCAAAGTATTAAGGTCTTTTCTTATTTCTGATTTTTCAACTTTTCCTATTTCTCCTTCCTGATTAATATCTTTCTTGGTAAGACATAAAGTCATTTTCATCCACCTTTTCTTCAGTTTTGAAGCTCATGATATGTCTACATGATTATGGTTATCTCACTCTTCCTTCCTCCATATGTAATCGAGTAAAGAACTTTCTAGGTCTCTTTTAAAAAGTATAAATCAAGCCAATGAAGCACATCTATTTTCTTGAGATCCCTGAACAAATAAAATTTCCAAAAGAGGAACCACAGAGAACCACAGAAACTATCTTCCAATTAAATACCCAGGGCAGTTCTTCTGGCTCTGGCATTAAAAAATGTTTGTATACAGTATGGCAATATGCTAATATGACATTAACAGACATAACCAATAATCTTTAAGGAGAAGGAAATTAACTCCCCTGATTCCCATCACAAAATATTTTTTTATTATAGGGCCTAAACTTCTTAAAAAAGCATTCTTCTAGTGATTGTATTGGACTATGGTCTGACTCTAACAAGTGTTCTTACAAGAACAGTATTTGATAGGCATTTATGTGGAAGAACAATTTCTTAAAAAATAAACATTCCATCTGAGACTTGAATATGCTGAAGCTCTAGAATCAGAATTATAAAATAATTCTTTAGTTTTACTGAATATAAGAAATCCCACGGTGTCTCTCCCACCTACACACACACACACACACACACACACATATACACACACAATCCTAATTATGATCCTAACTGCAGAATGAAAATTAAAATAAGTGTTTAATACAGGTTTGACTTTGAAAAAGTATTAACCAAATGCATACTATAACAACAATAACTTACTGATAATTGATAAAGGTTATGGTTTACGGAGTATCAGGCTATGTACTTAATACTTTATGAACATTCTCTCTAATTCTCATGAAAACTCTGCAACCTAATATTAATATTCCAAATTTACATACAATGAAACTAAATCATCCTCTAAAATCAAGCTTTTCTTTTCAATCTGCCTAAGATTACACTTCTAGCATAGTAAAAATGATATTCGAATCCAAGCCGATTAATTCCAAATCCTGCTCTTTTCTTCTACATCATATTGCCTCCCCTAGATTATATTTATTTGTATTGCATTACTTTTTTCTGAATCATTTGTTGAGATTTCTGGTAGTAATAATAAACCCCCAAAAGTATGTATTAAATAAATTCCAGAATGTTTTTTCCAAGTTTGGACTTAAATCCAATCTTCCTTGCTCTAAATTTTGATCTACTGTAAGTTGCTTCTGGCAGAGAAAGATAAAAAAAAAAATCCAATTAACAAAATGGGCAGAGGACCTGAACAGACATTTCTACCAAAAAAGACATAAAAATGGCCAACAGACATGAAAAGATGCTCAACTTCACTAGCTATTAGGAAAATGCAAATCAAAACCACAATGAGATACCACCTCAAACCTGTAAGAATGGCTATTATCAATAGGACAAGTAATAACAAGTGTTGGAGGGGTTGTGGGGGAAAAGGAACCCTTACACACTGCTGGTGGGACTGCAAATAGGTACAGCCACTGCAGAAAACAGTTTGGAGGTTCCACAAAAAGCTGAGGATAGAATTACCACATTACCCAGCAATCCCTCTTCTGGGTATCTACCCTCTAAAAACTGCAAACATTTATCTGTAAAGATATGTGCACTCCAATGTTCACTGAGGCATTATTCCATGCCAAGACATGGAAACAACTGAACTATCCTTCAATAGATGACTAAATAAAGAGATGTGGTACACATATACAATATTACTCAGCCATAAGGAAAAGTGAAATACTGCCACTTACAACAACATGAATGGATCTTGAGATTATCATGCTAAGCAAAATAAGTCAGACCGAAAAAGAACCATATGATTCCACTTACATGTGGGATATAAAACTGAAAGCAACCAACAAGACAAACAAAAACTCATAGACACAGACAACAGTTTAGTGGTTACCAGAGGAAAGGGAGAAGAGGAGAGGTAGATGAAGGTAAAGGGGATCAAATATATGGTGATGGAAGGAGATCTGACTTTGGGTGGCAAACACACAATGCAATGGTGTATTATTGATTGTATACTTGAAACCTATGTAATTTTATTAACCAATGTCATCCCGATAAATTTAATTTAAAAAAGACTCAGAATTGACAGTCCTTAAAAAAAAATGAAATGGAAGTTCTGCACTTCCTGTGTCGAGCGTTTCAGTATTAAGGAAAATTTAATTTCCAATATTCAGGATTGAGCATTTTATCCTTCATTCTTCATTTACCAAAGTTTATAAAAGTTCACTAAAAAACAATCAGAAGAATACAAAAAAAAAAAAAAAACCCACAGCAACTTCTCCAAAGTTAGAAGAGATTTCCGCAATCACCTAGTCATCCAATATTTAATTTAAAGGTCAGAAAAACAAAAGACAGAGAAATAAATGGCTGGCCAGGATCCCCACATGATTAATTAAACTCTCCTCACACTCAGTCCAGTTCTATATCTATTCTTTTAGGCTTCCTCTTAAACTGACCTCATCATTTTAAGAATACTCTCTCTTCTTACCCACACAGTTGTTCTTCATCTTCTATTCTTTTCTTAGGATCATTATTTGTTAGCCACTCAGGTTAATACTTTGGTGCATTATTGGACAAATATTTATTTAAATCCTCTTTATCCTACATTGAATCAGAAGACAAATCCTACTGCTCACATTTATGTTTTCCATTCTGATTTCCACCACAATGAATGACAACCCAACAGGAGGAGCGTATTTTATTAATAATGAAAATCAGCAACATGGTCATTATTATGCCATTTAAAAAGACAATAATGAAACATGAAAATATAAATGTCATAATTAGAAAACAAAATTAAGTGTGTATTATGACTATAAATGTACAAAATAAGTATTATGCAGTCAAGACAAAATATAAAAATCTGAAAATAGTTTTCAAAAAATTATTTTAAAAAGCAATAACCTTAACAGAGGCTCCATTGATACACATATTTGCTTTATGCTTTTTGAAGCTTATACACTTATAAAAGATAAAACAAGGATCCAGAAGGGTATAGTCTCTGTATTGTATTTGCAACTCTTCTGCATATCCAAATTATTTCAAAATAAAACGTTTAACAACTAAAATAAAGAAAATTCTTATTACTATACCAATGATCAACACTTTTAATTACAAAAATATTTAAAAATATCCATATTATAGTGTACTGAATAATCATACTTAATTTCAAATAATATGCATTTTTTAGTATTCTACATTTATAAAATATGTAAATAATGAAAACCAAAGATTTGTTTAAAGAAGCAAGTTCTACATGTTATAATATCAGTATTCATGGTCATATTTCTAATATTTTTAGTTCCATGCATGTTATTTACTGAAATATGTGAGAATGTATTAAATGATTCAAGGGTTGTAAAAATCCCTGTCACTATTTAAAAAACTTTTTGTGTTGATTATTTTTTTCAAAACTGCATTTATTTATTCAGCAAATATTAACTGAGTATATAACATGAGCCAGGCACTGTACTTCTGCATGCTGAGGATAGAGCAGTGAACTAAACAAAATCCTTGCCTTTATATTCCAGTGGAAAAAGGCAGAAAATAGGATAAGTAAAACATATGGGATGGGAGATAGTAATAAGGCTTACAAGAAAAGAGACACAAAAGAGGAAGGAATATTGGGGTGGTGTGGGGGAAATCTGTAATTTACACTGAGTGGCTAAAAAAAGCCTCACTAAGTTGACATTTAAGTAAAACTCTCAAATTGATGAGGGAATGAGCTATGCAGATAATCGGAAAAGGGTGTTACAGGCAGAGAAAGAACCAGTGGAAAATCTCTGAAGCAAGAAACCTGCCTGACACATTTCAAGAACAGCAAAGGACCAGTATGACTAGAGGAGAGTGAGTGAGGGGAGAAAAGTAGTCAGTCTGGGAATAACAGGCCCAGAGGAAATACAGCCATTTCTAGGACCTCAGCTTTTCATTCTGACTGAGATGAGTAGTCAAGGGAGGATTTGCATCCAAGAAGTGACATAAAATGACTTATTTGTAATGCAATTACCTGCTGTATTAAGAATAAACTGAAGTAAATCAAGGAGGCTTTTCCAAAAATATGAGCTTGACGTGAAGGTGACTTGAATCAGAGATGAAGCAGTGGAAATGGTGATCAGTGACTGGATTCTGCATATGTTTTAAGGGCATAAACAGAAATGTGAGATGTTATCAGATGTGGAGAGAAAGAACTCTAGGAATCAAAAATGATACCAAGGCTGATCAAAAGAATGCAGCTGCTATTTATTGAGATGAGGAAAGCTGAAAAGAAAGTGTTGGTGGGGGGAAGATAAGAATCTAGTTTACTATGTATAGTTTACTATGAGAATTCTAAATGATTTCTGCTCATCAGCAAATGAATGGTCATCTAAAGCTATGAAACTGGATGAGGTCACCAGGGGAGTAACTATGAACAGAAAAGAGGTCCAAAATCGAAATGAGAAATGGGAGAATTTCCAATTTAGAAGTTGGAGAAATGAGAAAGAAACAGCAAAGGAGACTGAAAACAGTAGCCAAAGGCTGGAGGAAAAACTAGGTGAGTGTAGTGTCTGAAGGCCAAATAAAGAGTATTCAATGCTGCTGCCATGTCAAGTAAGATGAGGGCTGAGAAATGACCAGCATGAGGTCAGTAACAAGGGCAATTTTGATGAACTGCAGGGCTTGCAGAAACAGAACTCAGACAGTACAGACAACTCTTTCAGAGGGGTTAGTTGTAAATGGAAAGCCATAAGGCAGTAACTGAAAGGAGAATCGGGAACAAGCATTTTTTTTTAATATGGGAGAAAAAAAACAGTATTATTTGTATCACGATGGAAAAGATCTAGTAGTAATCTACTAGAAAAATGATGCAGAAGGGAGAACAAAATTGTCCCAATTTTTTGGAACTCACTAATTATGATACATAATTCTCCATTAATAAGAGTATTTCAGAATTTATCTGAAAGTTAGAAACACAGTATCTTAAACATTAATAAAAAAGTAAAAGAATATATTTAACAGTTGTAAAAATAAATATAAATGTTGAACAAACCAATGAATAACATACCTTTTAACAACTGCCCTGCCCAACACAATTAAATGTATATTTTCTTTGTGATTATACAATATATTTACTTTAGATAAATGATATCTTCTGAAGCAAAGATCATATTCTTATATTAAAGATATTTTAATATTTTATCAATAGATCTGTATGTCGTTGCTACATTATACATTCACAAAGAATAGAATTTACTTTTATATTCACATAGTTCATTAAAATGGACCAGTAAGTTCACATTTTGCTCATACGCTTCGAACTCCAGAATTTAGAAAGCTGCACTATTAGCTTAATACCAGTATGAAAAACAAAGATTATTTTACCTAATCAACTTTACTAGAATTATACAAATACATGCCCAACTTCAAAAATATTGATCCACAAGCAATATATTCACTGGTAGAATAACACATGTATTAGGGAGTTTCAAAATTGAAATATTTTAAACCAAGGGTTGGCAAAAACAACAACAACAACAACAACAACAACAACAACAACAACAACAAGGGCCAGACAGTAAATATCTTAGGCTTTGAAGGCCAAGTATGGCCTCTGTTGGATATTATTCTTCTTTCTTACAATCCTAATCTCTTACAATCTTTTGTAAAACAGTTCCTAGTTTGTGGGCCATATAAAAACAGATCAAGGATTAGCTATGTGTCAATTCCTACTTAAACGGTTGTATAAGAAATTAAATATGATCCAAGTGAGTCATATTTCAGGATTAAAGTTGGACATTGATTCAAAATGTTTTATATTCCGTAGAAAGGAGATATGTTTGCACAGAAATAAAATTTCTTCTTGATATAGCATACTCAGAAATATGCCTG
This sequence comes from Macroglossus sobrinus, assembly GCA_004027375.1. NCBI lineage: Eukaryota > Metazoa > Chordata > Mammalia > Chiroptera > Pteropodidae > Macroglossus > Macroglossus sobrinus. The sequence goes on along the minus strand of PVKZ01001910.1, from coordinate 44,965 downwards.
TATCTAAAAAAGCCACTGTCTTTTCACTGAAAGCCACAGAATTCATAAAAAAGCCACTACCCCTGGTTACTTTTCAAAATTATCTCTTAAATATTGTACCAGTAAACAGCAAGAGAAAGGGAAAGCACTGTAACATTTAAATATATTTTTATTTCTCTATTTTTATTCTCTATATACACAAAGGAGTTAGATTTAAAATATTTTAAGTCAGGAGAGCAAGAGCTGTTTTAACTTCTTTTGAATTGTCAGATTTTATAAGACTCTGAGAAAAGCAATGAACTCTTTCTCCAGGAAAGATATACATCCAAATATCTGTCTTAATTTCAGGAAGACCCAGATTCCTTAAAGCTAACCCACAGATCCCAAATGAAGATTCTCTGAACTTAAAAAGCACAATCACTTTGTTCCTTCAGGTAATTTCACATAGGGTTTCTATAAAGATACAATTTTCAAAAAAAATCTAAATAATTACATAATGACAAGTACAACTATACTTAATCAAGATAATATTCCATGCTCTTATGTCTGGTGACTTGAGTAATTCAAAGCTGCTTACAACACAGTCAAACCCAACGAAACCCCTTTCTCCACAAACCAGGTTGTGTTTTTGCTGCAGTCTGGCCCATTTCTCACTGTGCTCTGTATATGCCGTATTTATTTTTCTGTACTTGTTCTCATGATGTAACCCTTGTACACGGTGCTCTTGCCACACTTATTCAAGTCCTACCCATCCGTCAAGACCCAAACTAAATTCCACTGCTCCCATCATTTCTTCTCTGATATCATGTCCCATAATTTCTTTTCCCTAGATTCACAACTTTTCAGCACTATTCAGTTAATCCTTTAATAATTTGATTATCACAATGTTTTTCTATGTTCTGAGTCTCCCAACTACAGTATAAGTTGCAAAAGGTAGAACTACTTCCTTGCATCATCACCTTAGGCTGTAACACTATTACAAATACAAGATTTATCTCACAAGTATATGTTAAATAAATGAATAAATGGCTTCTGAAAGTACTGGTCTGATTTTACAATGTCAATGTTGCTTATAGGCAAAAATTATGGGGGAAAAACTCTCCATGAATGAAATCAAATATTTAATTTTAAAAACTGTATTATCTACTAAGTAACAGAACCCAAAGCTGGGCAAACTCTATTAACTGAAAGTCACGATCATGATTGCTCAGTTTTTTTTTCATGGACATGATAAATTGCCTTGACTTTAAATTTTGTGGTCTAACTAAAGCCCTGAATCATAACTTATTGTTGTAAACTGGATAAAATGCTGAATCTATTTAGTATTCCACTACATCCTAAGCATTCGTTTTATTCGGTGCTATGTCTATCATTCCTCTCCCCATAGAATTCCCCAAGGGCACAACCACTCCCAGACAGCACCATAAAGTAGGCAAAGTTCCTCATTCATAGTTCCAATCCCATCCCTTTGGTACCTTTAAAAGGAAATGCTTTCATCCTGCTCTCTGATACCCAAAGTTCTCCATGGGGAACCCTGCCTAGGATTGAGAGCTCAAGCTCCAGGGTTTATCTCATTGTTATCTTTCTTTCCTTTTTTCTACCAAAATTTAATGAACATTTTAGTCAGTAAGTCTTGGCAAGTATCTACATTAATCGTCTCACTTTAAGGTGTGGTTATTGTGCTCATTAAAGGAAAGACTATAATGCCAGAACCAATTTTTAAAGTATAAAAGCATGACAGTGCCTTTTATATATTTCATGTATTAAGAAGGCAACTCTACTGGCATATAAAGTTAGCACTACTTTAGGGAAAGTACAATTTATATGAATACAAATAAGTGACAAAAAATACTCCTAGAAACATTTAGAAAAATTCAAAATAATTTGATGAAAAGTATCTGGTGAGGTTTCAAGGTGAAGAATAGACAAGAAGACAAAATTTACAACTTTCTATACATAGACAAGTTCTTTTTAAACTGTTATTAACAAACATAGTCATTGCATTCATTTAGTTAATAAAGTTAGGTGTATAAAGTGGACCTGTGCAACATTTCACAGGTCCCTCAACTGTACTGGATATTGGATGAATTATGCTCCGCTATCACTAAAACTCAAACAACATTTCTCTCTAGTGTTTGGACTAATGAAGGGCACCACCATGCACTTCTACTCAATCTCTGTATTCCTTATCCCCTCAGCTAATTGATCCCAGGTTCTAGAAATTCTAACTCCTGAATCTCTCTCTAATATGTCCATTTCTCTCCATCCTCACTGTCACTACACTCAAACTCCATTATCTCCCTCCCAGACTTATCTGAGGCTTACTAACTTCACATCTTTCTATCCATAATAGGGCAGATATGGCAATCTCAGGAAATGCAAATCTTGTCGTATATTCATATGAAAGAACACTATACAGCCATGAGAATGATCAGCAACCACACTCAATAATATGGACAAATCTCATAATCACAATGTCACGTTTGGCTTCTTTCATTCAAATGAGCATCTACTGTATGCTCCCACAAGAGCAATACCATCTGTGTACTAGTAAGTCAGGCAAGAGGTTTCCTTAGTGGGGGGAGGGGTGTCAAAATTGACTGGAAGGAAAGATGACAGGGAACTTTTGGGATAGTTATAATGTTGTTTCTTCATCTGAGTGATGGTCCCATAGGTGTATTCAGTTTGTGAAAATTCATGGAGCTATACACTTATTATATGGTCACTTTTTTAGATGTATACTAGGCTTCAATAAAAAGTTTTAGAAAAAGTACAAATATGATGTTCAATATCTTCCCACTGCTCTTAAGTTAAAGCCCAAAGGCCAAATATCTAATAATGACTTGAAAGACATTTTACCATGGACTCTCATCTTTCCCTTTCTCCATAAGTCTTTCCTCTTGATTTTTTCTTTCTTTCTTCAGGACTTTTATATATGCTCCTTCTGCCTTCCCATTTTGTTTGACTAACTTCTAAAGAGGCCTTGTGTTCACTTAAATTTTCATTTTTGCCAGGAAGTCTTCTCTGATCCCCAGATGAGGTTAGCAGTCCCCTCTATCTTCCTTGCACCACTCTATCATACATCTTTATTAGACTGCAAATTCTGTGAAGGCAGGGAATGTGTTTTATTTACTACTTCATTTGCATAGCTCTCTATATATGTGATGACTGAATACATTTTTTCATTTCCCATACAAGAACACAGCAAATAGTTTCAAAGTCTACGTACTGCAGTACAGGTAGTAAAACTGCTAAAAGAGCTTTTATACATGAACTTAAAGAGTAAAATACTGACTTATTTATGTAAAAAAGAGAAGATGTCATGCATGGAGGCGCCCAGAAAGAAGTCATTTTTAATAGTTTTTATTTGAAATTTTATTTAAAAGTTCCATTTTAAACAACTCTGAAATAAAATTCATTGCAAGATTCTACTTTTCCATATTCAGTTGTTTTTTAATCTGCCAAGAAAACCAAGGCTTCACTGCTGATTAAGTAAGTTGAGTAAGTCAATTGTTTTAGTTTGAATGTAAAGAGAACATTTAACATCTTTTTACCTCAATATTTGCAAATGTTTCCAAGAAGAATTTAAGCTTTTCTATTTTAAATTCAAAATAATTTGATGAGAAGTAAAATTGTAACTTTTTTGTTACTTATCCAGGAGTCTACTGAGTGGCATCCATCAACAGTTCCTCCTGGATAAAAAACAAACTCTAGTGTACTTAAAAGGTTACCTGCTATAAAAGCAAGAGAGCATAAGTGATAATCAACTTGAGTGATAATGCCCAAAAGAAGAAAAAAAACCCTGTAATCTACTTTGAAAATCAATGTCATTTTCTATAATGAGTTTTCTACTATATAGTTTAGAGTCTAAGTATAATTAAATTTAAATTAAAAACCTAGCATCATCTCAATCTTCTATTTCTTTAGAGAAATAATTGTTTCTTTTTTGTGTTTCATTTCCTCAAATTTAATTTTATTCTAATATTCATGGTATAAATATTAAATCTTGAATTAGCCAGACTTCACTGGCTAATATCAGGAAGAGAAAAATATATATTTATTTTGAGAAAGAAGTTACAGTTTTCTTAATTAAAATGGACCTTACTTACCATTTCTAAACTATTACTGTAATATTAAAAGCATCTTATGGTAAAAAAGAATGACCTTAAAATACTCTACCACTGAAAAACTTGTCTACTATACAATGTACTACAGAGTTTCTTTAACTAGGATTCAGAACCAAAAGGAGTTCCAACAATGTTCAGTGTGATGTTTATGAAGTTAATTAACTACTTTAATACTCTGGAAATAATTAACATTATTCACCTATTTTCTTGGGTGTAAGTTACTCTTTCTGGAGGTAGAATTTGAAGAGAGAAAAATAGGATGTAAATTATAATAATTCACTTTTTTAAATCCACCTTCAAGAATTTATTACATACTTTCATAGTTTATTGAGGGGCCATTTTTAAAAAAAATATGTAACAACTAGCAAAGATTCCAGTCAAGGGTAGAAAAGAAGAAACTATTAGCAAATTAACTGCTCCCATTTAGGCTGGTATTCTCAAGTTTAATTATTATAAGTTAAAACTTCTTCCTTCTAAAAATAAGTACAATGGTTTTTTAGAAATAAACTTTAGTTTTTACAAGTATTAAATTTCCAACGAATAAAGGCAAGTAATGTATTTTTTGAAATAGTTTCTTTATCAGTAAAGTTATGATATTAGATCAGCAGTTATTTAACAAATCTTTTGTTACAAAACTCTTTAAGAACATGATAAAAATTATGAACACTCTTCCCAGCAAAAAATACATACAATATTTGATTATAATTTCAAGGGATTCACAGACCCCCTCTGAAGCTCATCCAAATATAATTGGGTAAAAAAAAAACACAAAACAGTATATTTTAAGTACTTTGTAGCTTTAAATTTTGGTTTCAGAAATAAGTTTAAAGTCTTTAAACAAAAGGAAGTCTTGAAAATAAAAGTGAAAACCCAAACAATCCATGAATTTACTCACTGCGGTTAAAGATGTTAGCTTAGAAAGCTTGAACACTTTATATTTAGATGTAGGTGTTAATTTGACAAAATAATTCATACCTTAGACATTAGAAGTTAGGCAAAATAAGGTTCTTATATAAACCTGGGATATTTCTAGACATGGAAACGTGATATTCACAGCTTTCAAGTGACAATAAGTTGTCTCCTCCCAACCTTACCACCACCACCAGGTTCAATTCCTTCTTAGAGTGAGGAAGAAATATTTATATAAAGTAGGCTATATTTGAAGTTTTTTAAAGGTGACTGTTTAGGGGAAGGGAAATACTTTCAGATCCTTCAATTTCTTATTTAAAAATAATTGTTGGGTCACTGCCCCCCACCCCCAAAAAAACTTACCTGTAATTCTTGTTCTCTGAAGGAAATGCAATAATTATAAACATATCCACACTCTTGGGTACATTCTCCTAAGCATGAATGGATTTGGAATGCGCCATGGCTTACACTGATCCGCTAAATTGCCAAGCCACACTGGCAGTTGGATCTACCTGTCTAGCTGGTAATGAAGCAGAGCTGTCACCTACAGTCATTCATCTGGTGAAAGCAAGTGTTCCCTGAGAGAGAGTGTGGAGCTCGTGTAATTACTGTCCTTAGAGAACACGAATTATAAACTGTCTCTCCTCTAGTGCTTAAGGTGCACAAAACCACTACTAAAGAAGCTGTTACATTCTTCAAAATGGTATTAAAATTTGAACATTGAAACATGTTAAAGAATATGAATTGAAAGCTGTTCCTCTGTAAAAGAAGCTCTTAGGGGAATGAGAGCTACTAGGATAAGAACTATTTTTTGACTGGGTCTGAATCCAATGGTCAACACCCTAGCAGAAAAGTACAAGCACTTAAATACTTGTAAGCTAAGCCTTACCCTGGCATATAGCAATCTAATATTTTGTAATAATGCTTGCCAACTTGAGAGTTAAGTGACAGCTGCAGTGGCAATCAATGGTAGAAAATAACTTGAAATAGCCAGGACCTTGAAAACTGCTGAGATTATCACCAAGGATGAATTGTTTTCCGTAAGATATGATACTAGTAATGTGCTATTAGACAATATATATTTTATAAACTCTAGTAATTAATCTTTCAGTTTATTAAATTTCATGAACCTTTTAGCTTAGTGTCAAAATTTAGATTTAAAATATTTAAATCTGTAAGACTGAGTCTCCGCTCTTTCAGCCTCTCTTCTGTCTTAAACATCTTCAAAGATTAGGAAGAAATGGGCTACAGATAATTTCTGAATTACATACTAATTTTCAGAGGGTTATTAAAATCCTCTGCAAAGGAAGAGATTCTCTATCCTCTAGTCCTAGACTTTTCTAGGCAGCCTGATGTCTTCCACTCAGTTAAACCAGAGCTTCCAGACAAATACAGACACCCAGTTAAATCTGAATTTCAGATAAATAAGTTTTTATAAGTATGTCCCAAATTTAATATGAGACATAATTAAAATAAACAACTATTTGTTATATAATTGAAATTCAAATTAAACTGGGCATCCTGTTTTGGTTGGATTGACTAACTGATTGGTTGATTGACTGATTGTCTTCTGCTAAATCTGGAGACAAAACCAGGGATGTTCACAGGGTTACCCAAGAGACTTAAATATGGATGATGCTAAAATGGGAGCTACACACTTCTTCAAGGTCTTCACTGTCTAAAATGATAGTTAGCCACATGTGCCTATGAACACTTGAAATGTGACTAGTTAGTCCAATACAAAATGTCTGTAAGTGTAAAACATACATCAAATTTTACATGCTTAGTATGAAAAAAAGTAAAACATCTCATAATTTTTATACTGATTATGTGTTGAAATATTTAAATGGTAGGTTAAATAAAATGTAATTAAAATTAATTTTGCCTGTTTCTTTTTACTATTTTAATGTGGCTATAAAAAAAAACCCTTTAATTACATATGTGATTTGTATGTGTGGCATGCATTACATTTTTGCTGGACAATGTTGGCCTAAATGGCTTCAAGATGAGAGTTGGGCTAGAATTTCTTTGTTATTCTTTCTCTAAAAAGATATAATAATCAATATTGGTAAACATAGGGCTGCCTCCCTCACTTTCTTCTGGCTATTAAGAGTAGGTAGGAAACATAATCATACTATGGAAACTAAATTTCTAGTAGAGTCTGTTTCCATGGATTGGCTATTTTCCTTTAAAAACAAACACTAGTATATATATGTTGTGTGATTAAATATGTCGATGTATATATAAAGATAAGATTTTCTCCTAAATCCTAGTTTCAACAAGAGACTCCCTCAGTGCCCTTATGTTGGGTTTTTCACTCTTATGTATTATCAAAATCATAAAATAGTTTATTTTGTTACCTAATAAGTTATTTATAAGAATTGCTGGGAAAGCATCTTATTTTTGATACTCTAGACTTCAGTGGTCCCCATTTTATATAATCATGCTACATAACAGATTTGAAATTAGAATACTAGTTCTAGAATAGTGAAATAATTTTGCTTTTATTGCCAATACTATATATTGCCAATATTATCCTATGACAAATTTTTTAAAGGGGGGGTGAGATTAAAATAATTAAGTTATAATAAAGCTTTAACTTAGGTAGGAAATAATAATCTGTTTATTCTTATATTCCACCTTATATCCTCAGGAGGTTTAGCTTTTGATTCAATTTTTTTCTCAACTGGCCCTCCAAAATGAGTTATTCATTTATTTTGTTCCATGCTATTACAGAAATTAAAAATATTTAACATGCTCTCACAAATAAAAATTTTAGAAAAATTATCTCTAAATATCCAGCAATCTCTATTTCTTCACTAACATATGTCATACATACTTTGAAGATTTAAATCTTTCGAAGGTACTTATAGTTCTAACTCCTCAAATATTAACCTACAAAACAGTAAATTGGTTCTCAAATTTTTTTTCAAAAATGTTGTATTTTTTCTCATTCTAACAGCAAAGGGTTTTTTTCCCTCCTTAATATCTTTTATTACACAGATATTAGAAGAACAGTTGTTTTTAAAAGACAATAAAATTTATCATAAACAAAGACAGGGCTACCAGATAAAAATCAAATTTAACTGTTCATAAAAGGTTCACATTTTGTAGAACTGAAGTTTCCAAAATTGCTTGTATGGATTTAATTTCTTCATCAGTATTTCAGTACTTTAAGTCTACACTGTCAATACTACAGTATCCTGGTGATCATAATCTGAAACATCTTATTAGACATTTAGTCTCTTAGTGGCACCCAAAGTTATTCTTATCTAATACTAACCTACTCTTAATCTTGATGATTTTCAAAATCAACATGTTCCTTTTCTTCTTCATAATCAATGAATAACCTAATGACAATTTAAATTAGGACTGTTATTTTGCGAGGTGTCAATAAATTGTAAAAAGAACATTAAGGTTTTCTGATGTTAGAGTTTAAAAGTAAAGTTGAAATATTAATTTATTTATTCTTTATTTATTCTGGAATCAATTTATATATTCTTCATTTCCTGAAGACAGGAAAAAGTTATGATAGGGAAAAAACTGGCAATTTTGAGTCATTTTTTCAATTAAGATCTGATATAAGAAATTTTATGATCATATACCTAATGAAGATTGAGATGGCCTTTGCTTCCATACTTTCTGAAGCTTAATACAGATTTAAAAATGGTTTGAGAGATTTTCTCTGAAATAAAGATAACAGAGACAGCTTCAAAAAGATCATGAAAAGCAAATGTGCAAAGCTAGTTATATCAATTTAATCTAGTAAGTCACAAGATTGCTTAAATGGTGTCACTGTTTCAAAATTTTTTAATGTAAATCTCAAGATCACCAAGAAGTTCTTGGTGAGGGATCAACCACAGCAGTCAGTGAATTAATTTAAGATGCACAATTAACTGAAAGACAAGTTTTACTATAATTGAGAATTTTTAAAAAACAGAACAAATACAACAAATACAACCATACATCTCTAGGATATGCTTCACTTCTAAACAATGAAAACCATCTCTTGACAGATGTGTAATGTTCTGCCCACAAGCAGCTGCCTAGGCCCCCTTCTGTGATAAAGTCTGATGGCCTCAAACCCTCAATGGAGCATTCCAAAGCCAGTCCTGCGTTAGGAGCTTGGGCGCATGAGTGTGCACTCACTACACAGTGCTTACCTTTAGAGAACAAGGTGGCTGACACAAACTGATCAAGTTCTCACACCCCACACCTCCAAGAACACTGAAAAAGATCTGCAGATCTTTCTTGGTGCAGGAGGGGCCTCTTTTTAATCTTCTTGTGGTGGAAGTTTAAGATTTTCCTGAAGGAGGAGAGAAGAGTAAAAGATTATACTGAGATTAAACCATTTAGTTCAAGTTTATCCATATTACAAAAAGGAGTTGCTGAAGAAAATAAATTAGATAAAATCATGGGTATTCTAAGAATCACATTCTCTCCTTAAAAAAAAAAAAACAAACTATCTTCTCTATATAATATTTTATGTTTCAAATATTACTTCTTAAACCCAAAACCTAAAGTGTTTAGTTCAACTTTTACCCTAGCACTGAACTATCAGTTGGGAAAAAAATAAAAATTTTTGGGTTGCCAAATGACCATAGTTATAAATTCCATTTTTTTAAAAAATAAATCTAAACTTATTAAAAAGCAATGAGTTAGAGCTAGAAGAAATTTTGTCCTGCCTCTATAGCTCTATATTTTCAAATAATGACATGAATTTCTTGACAACTAACAGAAAAGTAGCCTGTTTAATTGTGTTAAATGCCACAGAATCATACATGAAGTAATCCACCAGAATGAAAACTCCCAGAGGAAATGGGTTTGGGGTGTGTTTTTTTAAACAATCATTATCTAAAGAGCCTCAAATAAATTCCTTGCACATAGTAAGCACTAAAATATGTGACAGAAAGAATATTAACCAATTAGTCAATATTCTCAAGGTTGAAACTTACATAAAATAAAACAATTAGAAGTCTACAAATTTTCTGAGGAGTTTGAAAATGTGTTCTATAAAAATGTTAACAATATTAACCTTTAATCACATATTAACTTAATATAATTTAAAAAGTCTATGTCATAAAATATTTATGAGAAAATGCTATAAATATATCCTTATAACCAAAATTACTGAAAAGAAATGGACTCCTTTAAGATGAGGAAATCACATACTGTACCTTAAAAATATGTCACCAAATATCAAATATAAGAGTAAGAATATTAAGATAGATAAAAATTACCATGCCTTCTTAATATTTTAGTATTATTTTTCATCTTTTGAAGAAATTTACATGAACCAAATGATAATAGTTATCTAAATTTATAATTCTGCCTAAAGTAAATGATTACCATAATAGTAAACTGAAATTGGAAGACACCATTCTATCAGTATGACCTTCATATTTAAAGTAGTTTTTTTAAATCATAAAAAATAATTTAACAAGAAATGCTGAATAGTATTCATTTAGATTTTTTGTAACATAGACTATTACTAAAAACAGAAATTCATTTCCTTCAAGTGTTTTCCAACTCTTTCCAAATTTAATAAATTAGGGGGAAAAAGAAATGTTGAATTCAGTAACAGATAATAATAATTGTTAAAGTACTGAATATGTATATGAATTTTTAATCCAAAATGCAAAGCCATTAGAATCAGAACTTTTACTAAGTACTAGACTCCATCTGACTTTAAATTCCACAAAGCAGAATCAGTCCTCAAAACAAACTGGACACTGCATATGGAGCATTTCATTGCAAGGTATAGAAAACTAATGTACAGCCAAAAATATATTAAGAAAACAGGTAGTGAGTTTAGGATTTATGCTTATCCCTTTATTCTTAAAATAATGCTTTAGTTGACACATTATGCCTTGATTACAGGTAAAAAGCTTTCCACATTTCACAAATAATTCAATTTACTATCTTATATCAGGGAATCAGGGTTAAAATATGAAAAAAAGGAAGAGATTTTAAAACAAAACTTTAGGAGCTCACTTAAAACAAATTTCCTACTTGGAACACCTTGCAAAACTTTGAAACTGACTTTGGGGGGTAAGGGATGAAAATAGTTACAAAGAAACTAAGTGCAACAATATGACAAAAGGAGCTTAAAAGGGGTAAAGGAAAACACAACATTAGAAATTTGGCTGAAAGGAAAAAGATTCTGAGAGCTGGTAATCCTCCATGCCTAGGAGGGTGAAAAGAGGAAACAAGTTCTCCAGAGAGAACTGACTGGGAACTCCTTTAAAATCCTTACTCACATTGCTGGGTCATGGACCTTTTGCCTCAGTTCCACTAGCAGGAGGGATGAAGTCTAAATTTACCACATTCAGAGATTTAGTGTTCAATTCTCAGTTTCACTTGCAGATTATTAAACTATACTAACACCAAATTTAAGTTTCTTACAAAACTTCCCTAAACTGCTTTTTTTTTTTTTTTTTTTTTGACCAATGTTTCTCACACTGTAGCGAAGGACTCTTCATTTCTATTGTGGGCCCCAACTCATGGATGACTACTGCTCATAGTACACAGAACTCTAAGTGGTTTTTAAATAACCAGACCAGTCTCTCCCTCAGTAAGATAGGTATTTCCTTGGATGACAGAGAAATATCACCTTGCTATAGAAGTTTCTAAATAAGTACTGAAACTGAGAGTGAGCATTTAGTCATGGACTGATATAACCAGCACTAGTCCACTGACCATATTTTATGAAGTGCTGATCTAGGTGACAAGTATGAGGTCCCATGGTAATGTTCCTTACACCTTTTTACTGAATCCAATTTCCAGTTTTAATTCATTAGTAACCTCAGAAATTATCGACTAATAAATTATCCATGACTTGTTCCAGTTCTTTCCTGCAGCACTGTATAATAAAACTTTCTGCTCTGTTCAAACGGTGAACAGTAGCCGTATGTGGCTACTGAGCACTTGAAATGTGGCTACTATGACTAAGGGACTAATTTTTTTTTTAATGGCATAACAGGTAATTTAATATGTGTATATGGGAAAATCAATATACTCAGATCATAAAACTAGGCTCAAAAAGATGATTGAATCAGGCAGTGTTTTATACCTTTTAGACAAAGAAACAATACATTTTAAAGAAACTGACAGCAGAAAGAAAATTCCTGCTCATTAGAAAGGAAACTAAGCTAGGTTTGGGTTTTCGTTAGTAAGAAATCTAAGTTTGGGCGTGGGTAGTAAATTAGTAAGAACGTTAGTAAGGCTTGTTTATACAAGCTTTCTACTCTAGGTTCTTTCAGATCTTGTGACAAATTTGTCTCTCAGCCCTCTGAGAGATGAAATTTTAAATTTTACTTAATACAAATTTAAATTGCCAAATCCAGCTAGGGTTCATCATAATAAGTGGCACAGTGCTAGAGTGTGACATTATTTTCACTTGATCTTTTAATTAGCGTTTAAAAAAATCACCCACTTCCTTCAATACTAACATAAATATTGTCAATGCCACTTTCCATATGTACATATAGGCATTTACATACTTGTAATCACAGCACATAAATTTACTAATTCATTTTCACTTATACCTAACATTTCTCCATATTTCTAGAACTGCACTGTCCAACAGTATGGCCACTAGTCCCCTGTATTTAAAATTCGGTAATATTAAATAAAATAAAAAATTCAGTTCTTCAGCTACCCTAACTACATTTCAAGTGCTCAGTAGCCACATGTGGCTAATGGCTACCAATACTGGACAGCACAAGTTATAAAATATTTCCATCAACACAGAAGTTCTGCCGGACAATTGTATTGCAGTCTTCAAAAATAATTATTTAAGACAACATTTTACATTAATATTCAATAATTAGTCTCTAAATTGGGTTTTTTCTATATATTACTTATAATTAACATAATATTTACTTCCTAAATTCCTACAAGTGAAATATCTAAACATTACTGTGGTTCTCAGCATATATTCCTGTATTACTTCCCAAAAGTTTGATATCACTGCTCATTTGGCCAATATTAGATTTCTTTTTAAAAAATTTGTTTCCTTTAAAACAATGAAAAAACTATCTTTTAGTTATTTGATTTTGTACATTATGTAAGTGCATGAGTAAATGTTTTCCCTCATAATTTTTATTATTCGGATTTCTTTATTTTCAAAATGTTAATGTCATATTTTGACATTTACATATTAGGACTTGATGTCTAAATATGCATATTCGGCAATAATATAAGTTGTCATAGCCAATATAATTTTCTTTGTGACTCTTCATATATGTTTTCCACAATTTTCTGTAATCATTTTAATTATAATATTTTAGTCCAATGAAAGTTTTTAATATTTAAGTGCATCTTTACTTGGTGAGTTCTAATGCTTCAAATATGAGACGTAAAGGTATTTTGTGTGTTACTTTTTCTTTTTAATCTATGGTAATATAAAGGATAAAAACATTTTTTTGTCTAATCAATCTTACAGTTATACCACTAAATACCACTACCTAATACCACTGAATGAATATCCTATAAGTGACCTCTCCTTTAGGTAAGAATATTTTCTCATATATTAAGTTGTTGTATGTAGATGAAACTAATTTTGGATTCCTTATAATGCTTCAGTAATCCATGTTTTTATAAGATGGAAAAAAGTTTACTTTTCAGAATTTCCTCTTAAGAAGGCAAATGCATTAATTTAGGAAAGTGTATGAGAAGGAGGTCACAGGTATAGACAATAATCTTTTACGTAAAGACTAAGAAACAAATGTGCTGGTTTTATTGCTTACTCAGAGTTTTAAACTCATAAAATGCTAAATAAATTTTTGAAACTAGTGAAGCAGCTGATTTCACATTTGTATTGACATTGTCAGAAATCAGGGTGGCAGCAAGCAGAGGCAAGAAACATGAGGTCAGAAGCCAGGCACAGGAATTTGCATAAGTCAAAGGACAAAGGGCATTTCTCTTGACTCTCACTGACCAAGAAGTCAGAGGTTCAAAAAAATTTATATTTAAATTGCCAAGGGGCAGAGGTCCCTTCTACTATCAGGGTTACGTATCTATTTTCGTATCATTACAACGGCTTTATTTAGACACCGTTGTTTAAAAAAGTTTCTGATATGTAGTAGGGCGAGACTTATTAGAATCCCTATAAAATGAATCAATATAAATTTTAAGTTAGAAGTAAACCTTAAAATCTATAAATTACTTACAGCCAAATAATTAGCCAATGTTCTCATGATTCAGAGAATTTCTCTCCATTTATGTGAATCTTAGAATGTTTTCAAATGTCAATGGTTTCTTTCTAAAGGTTTAACATCTTTCTCAAATTTATTGCTAAGTGTATTTTGTTCGTTACAATTCTAAATGTGTTCTTTTTCCATTATGTTTTTAAACTGGTATAAAGATATAGCATATACAACTTTATTGTCCAATTGTTATTGTTTATAAATGGTTTTAAAGATGACTGCCATAGATTTTCCTAATTAACTATGTCATCTAAAAATAAAATATTTGGGTTTTATTTATTCTTTAGGCTTTGTTCATTAACAGTATTAAATAAAAATGGAGTTAGTGGTGATTACTGAATGAACTAATAATAAAAAGGAGATGTGGTATATTTATGTGTGTGTGTGTGTGTGCGCGCGCGCGTATAAAAAGGAATACTACTCAGCCATAAAAAGATGAACTGTTGGCATTTGTGACAACATGACTAGATCTCAAGAGCATTAAGCTAAATGAAATAAGTCAGACAGAAAAAAAAACAAAAATGATAGGATTTCACTCATATGGGGATAAAAAACAAAAGGCAAAAAACCAACTAACCAAACAAAAAAAAAAGACCCCAAACTCATAGATACAGAATACAGAATGATGGTTATGAGGAAACGGGTTGGGTGGAAGACAAGTCAAATATATGTCAGAAGGAGACTAGACTCCAGGTGTTGAACACAATAGAGTATACAGAGGTCATATTATAAAGTTGTATACCTGAAATTTATATAATCTTATTAACCAATGTTATCCCTATAAATCTAACTTAAAATGATGTTTTTTGTCCCTGGATTTAAGCTTTATACTAAGTAATGTAAAGTCATTCCTGCCTAAATGCTATGACTCTGCTCTGCTCGGTGATAACTTTCAGCTTGCTGAACTGATAAGGAAGTACCATATTCCCTGAAGCTCAACTCATCACCAATGACTTGTCACAAAATGGAATATTTGACCAAGTAGAACTGGGAAAAGGTCCTCAATTCCCATATGATCAACAATGGATATGGTGACTATAATGTTATCATAATACTGACAAATATTCATGACAATCAAATAAAACATATATTTTATAAAAATCCAAAGATTACATGGGTACTTGAGTGCTATGTGCTCCTCATGTCTAAAACTACTTTTGGATGGATATTACACTAGGTATATTTCAGAAATAGTATTAAAAGCACCAGGTTTCTTTCTAGGATGAACTATTTCAGGGAAATAAAAAAGTCACAGTTTATGAGGAAAATTTCTTCTTTATAGAAGAATTTTCATTAAAACATGTAGAAAAGGCAGCTAATTAAAAAATTCATTATCTTGCAAACCCTAATGATAGAATTGATTTAGAGAACAATTACCAATAGATAAAACTATGAAAGATTGATGGAAAACTCTCAGTGGAAAGATTGGGCTGTCACCACTGACCATTTTTAGCACTGCTAAAACTATGAAAAATAGATATTACGTGCTTCCTGATGTGACACAGTATGAAGAAACAGCCCCATGTATGAAGTATTCTTCTCAACCCTCCCCTACCACCAAAATCAAAGCTTAACCTGAATCTAATAAGTATTTTAAACTGAATTTTAACTTACAGGAAATTCAGAGGTTAGAGAAGTAAGCTCACTAGGCAAGCCAGAAGAAAAATCCAGAATGGAAATTATTCTATGGGATAGTTTACTTAGTTTAATAAGTAATGAACAAGAAGGAAAAAAGAAGAGAAGAAGGGAAGGAGGAAGGTAAAATAATAGAGCAGAAAAAAAGACATTTTAATTATAGAAGAGTCCTAACAACCAATGTTGTATGAATCTTGTTTGGATTCCGAGTGAACAACCCAAATGTACAATAGCATTTTTGAATCAAGAGCAGGGGAAACTGAATAGAGAAATAATATCAGTTGGTGAAGAATTACAGTTTATTTTGTTGATGTGACAAAGTATTATGCTTATATATAAGAAAAAATGTCTTTTTTAAAAGGAGGTGCATAGTGAAGAATATAGGAGTTAAAAGAAGAAGTATGGCATCTGTTTTAAAATACTTAATAATAATAAAGTAGATGTGGTAAATTTTTGCTAATTCTTAAATTTGGGCCACAGATATAGGGAATTTATTACACAAGTCTCTCTTTTGTGTATATTTGAATTTTTCACAATAAGTTTTTAAAAATCAAGTCCCTGTGACATGATCTATTAATTCAAATATAAATAATCTAGTGTAAGTAAAAAGAGAAGTGTTATCTATTACCCTACTATATGCCAAACATTCACAATCTAGACAAAGGATGTAAAAGATATGACAGATTGCCCTGTGATTGGCACAGATGTGACCACAATCCAAAATTTTCATTTAAAAATTAAATTGGACTGTATATGCATGTTTTTAGAGAAAAAACTTTGTGAACTCTAATCCAAAAATAACCTAGGAAACAATTTCATAAAAATAATTTTTGTACTCCCCCAAATAAACTAACAAATAAAAGATATGAGTTTGTAGAACATACAAAACCAATGCAAATTATTTTATTTTGATATCATATTCCTTCTTCATATCTCAATAAACTCATACTGCCTTCTGGTTTTAATGGTACATATTATTTGAGTCTACATTTTCAAAAATTATCCCATGATTCAAATGGTTTTCTTTAACCATCTGATACTCCCTTCTCTGAATAAGACTGGTTAGATAAATAACAGGAGGTAGTACGTTACTGCCTCACTGTGCTAAGAAGAAAACAGTAGGATGTTTTATACTTAGTAGGTTCAAGGTAGTCAAGTAAATGTATATGCTCCTCTTAAGAATTTTAATGAATTTCTAATAGGTAAAGTATATGGAAGATATATATTTAAACCTGAAAGATTTCCCTATATCCCTGGTATCCACCCTCTGTACCTCCAACC
This sequence comes from Macroglossus sobrinus, assembly GCA_004027375.1. Lineage (NCBI taxonomy): Eukaryota > Metazoa > Chordata > Mammalia > Chiroptera > Pteropodidae > Macroglossus > Macroglossus sobrinus. The sequence goes on along the minus strand of PVKZ01001910.1, from coordinate 27,825 downwards.
AAAGAAGAGCAGTCATCACTTATTCCTCTCCTTATAAAAAGTACTCTATAGTGTAAGATGCAATTGTCTACTTGCCATCTTATTTTCATGGAAATTACAGAGATTATTTTTTCTGGGTTTTGATTTCACTTTTATTATATTAATGATTGCTTAATGATGTATAACATTTTTCTTCCAGAATATATCACAATAAGCAAATCCTGAAAAAAATCTTTGTTAATATTAATCTTACAAATTACAATCTTATTTCATATGGTTCCTTGTTAATATTTCCTCCAAACAATTAATTAAATATATTCTTTGTCCCCAAAATGTTTGCATTCAGTACCCTTGTAACATTTTAAAATTTAAAATGTAGTAGTTCACAATACAGGTGTTCTTAAATCATTAAGCCTAAAAAGGCATCTATTTTTAACTGATTGTTTTATTATTTTAATTATGACTATAGTAGCATCTAATAGTTCAAAAGGCAGATCAAGCAGTTTCTTATGGTTAGATCAACACAATGCAGAGTTGGATAACATAGTGGGATTCAATTAGTAGCTTCCCACTACTCCTTTCCTCTTTAATAAGAGTAAATAGTGTTTAAGTGATTTAGCGAGATCATTTCATAAAGCAAACAAGTGTGTGCATGTGTGCATGTGAATACACATACACATTAATCATGCTTGTTTTAGTTTTTCTCTTAGAATGCAATAGTCTACTTTTTAATGAATTAGTAAATTAATCTGAGAACTCATGACAGTAAGTGCAGAACTAGAAACGTCCTATAGTGTTGCAAACAGCAGACCTGCTAATGACTGCTGTAGCTAATTAAAGCTGGTATATAAAAAGTTAGTCAAAGGTATAAAAAAATAAGTTGGTACCTGTTGAAAATGTTTATTAGAAAAAAATATTAATCATATAACAAGTAAATCAGTTTAAAATTAAGCTAAAGGATTTTTCTTTTCCCTTGTGAAGTTAAAGAATAGCACATAATTTATTTGGGACTATTTCAGAAGTTCTGAAATAGTATATATAGAGATCAATAACGTATGTCCACTTAAAGGTACCATGTAAAATATTTTGTAGAATAGAATTCTTTGCTTAGTATATTTGAACATTAAACTTAATGGATTCTTAGCTTTTCACTTCAATTTGGAGCAATAATTTGGGATAAACATATACATAGTGTATACATATGTGTACATGCACGCACACACACTTGTACACGTATATAATGAGACTATGATGCTAAGGTGGCCTCACAAATTTAATAGGTTCATGTATCTAAGATCCCTCTGTTTATTAGTGGCAGGGCAGAAACTAGGTGTCAGATTTCCTGCTGTACATTTAAGTGTCCTTTCCATGGTTCTAGTCTTCCTAGAGCCTATGCAGAATGAAAACGTAACTCTTTTAGGCTACCATAACTATTATTAGCAAGTGATAGGTAGCAATTTTTAACACATTTGTTGATTGATCTTATTCAAACTTACTGTGGCCACGGGAAACAATACTTGTATATTCAAATCATTTTCTCTTATTTAGCATTTTACAATGAAAGAAACAGTTTTGTGTTGCAAATGAAAATAAAGACACAAGGTTATGAAATACCTATTTTAGATTTAATTCAAATATTTTATCTGAAAACAATTCATTAGTTACACTTATGATAATTAAATTGAATTAATCCACAAATATATAAATTCTCTTTATATATATAGACATAAACCATAGAATCATAGTTCAAAGCAAATGTCAAAATTACATCTTGAAATTGTTTTCAACAAAAATTACTTAGCAAAAAGTATTTAATTCTTAAAAATTATTTAATTTTTATAGTTTGCTAGGATATCAAACTATAAGATACAGCAAAAATCTAGATAAAAATATATTTTTTACACATTTAAAAATACTTTCACAAAATATTTTAGTAGATAGTGTAATATATAACTATCTTGAGACAGAAAACAACTCATTTTTTAATAAAATAAAATAACAAGTAGTGCTATATATGATTAAGTTTACAAATATAATACAGATCCATTATAGAAAGGAATCCTTTGTTGAGGTTTTTGCAGAGAAAAGATAATTTTAACAAGTCATTTGATTCACAAACTTACTCTACTCTGGTTTGGGCTTTTTGCTATTTACTTTCTTAAACAAAGGTCATTTCCATAGTGCCTCGCATAGACTGAATCTTAGGTTACAGGCTGAGGTAACCTTGGTCCTAGAGATGCAATCTATGGAGGCAGGCCTTTTGTTGACTGCTATATTGCTAAGAGGTCCCAAAGCTTGGGTGAGAAGTTCACTGACATTTTGTTTGGCAGAATAAAGATAACAGTTCCTTGTAATGTAATATATATATTTGAAGCATCATTCTGCAATTATTTGTTGGCCCAACATTTTTTTGTCTTGAGGAAATTATCATGTTTGTTACTGCTATTAACTACAACAATATATATATAAAAGACCTGACTATAAGTACCTTCTGTGTGCTAGATACTTTTAGAAGCATTTTATTTGCATCAAATCACTCATTTTTCTGTAAGGTATGTACTCTTATTATTCACATTTTAAAGACAAGGACACTGAGGTACAAAGGAGTTATTCAGCTTTCCTAAGACTGCAAAACTGTGCCAGAGTTAATACTCAAACCTAGCCAGTATGACTCTAGATCCAACTTCTTAACCACTATGACTCAGAAACTTTTAATGTAACACTGCTACATATAATGTTACTAAATGATCTATATAATGCATAATATACATGATCAGTATTGAGATATCTCTGCTTGTATTCACATTTCCTCAGAAATTAAGACCTTTCCGTAGCAGTTTCTTATTTAGATAAGGTATGTAAAAAAAAAGAGAAGAAAACAAGACTATTTCAATCTCCACTAGTTTCTATGATCCATTCTCAAAGAATTTTCATTCAATTTTTATGTCAAAATGAATAACTTCATTTCATGAGGAAAGTAAGCTAGTTAAGTGATGAGCATACTACAGAGCAATTCTCAAAGTATCCTTAAGAAAGGACTGCTTTGTTATCATGTCACAAACCACTACACTTTATTGTAATTACTTGTCTAATATCTATCTTCCTTGACAGACTATAACCAAGAGAGTAACATCAGTCTTATTCAGGGCTGTGTCCCCAACTCCTAGTTTAGTGCCTGACATACAGCATGTTGTCAGTAAGAATTTACGGAATGAATTAATGGCATTTGCTCTTTATCTCTTAAGTTTCTTTACTAAAGATCCCACTATAAGTAGTAGCTCAATATTACTAGTGATATCTATTCCATATAATAGTAAAGATTTTATATATTTATATCTTTATGAATGTATTAATTTTAAGATGTGCCACACATTGCCTTCAAATAATCCTGTGATTTATATCAGCAAGAATTCCTTCTTATAAACATCAATTCTTAAAAAAATGAATCTTAGAAGGCAATCTATTTTAATTTTCACATTTAAAAGGTTCTTCTTTATACTGAACTGAAAATGTTTTTTTACTTCCTACAACTATGAGCAATAACTTTTATTAAAAATTCCTTTCTCAAACTTGCAATTCCACACTACTGTTAATCACGATTTCAACAATATATAATGAAAAATAGCTGTCAAAGAAACAATGTCATGGATGATGCAAGGCATGTCACCCAGCAAGAATCATTTTCCTCGAGACTCTCTTCTGGAAGGTACAGGAAGGACCTTTCTCCCAGCATTGTCAAGTGTAACTGCCTAGGTATTTAAGCTAAGATAAGATCTTCAAATCAGATTATTTGAAAGTAAGGTTGGTGACTTTCTTTTGGGAACAGGCAGAAAAACTAAATTTAGATAATGTAGAAATTAAATTCAAAATAAAAATTTTGAGGAAAAATTTAATAATGGACTTAATCTGAATTTTTGCTATTTGAAAAAGATTTATATTTAATATTTTAAATAGTTTACATATTTTAGTAGTAAATTGAGAAAGATCATTTCTATTATAAAAGTAAGCTTTTCTGATTTTAGTTTCCTACTAGATTATATGCTCTCAGTTTTTTCTACTATCAAATGAATAAAGAAGAGCTAGTTTTCAATACGAGTTTTTAAAAATGTTGACAGATGTAACATGAAAACAGCTAACTTCATTATTTTTCAAACATCACTAGTGTCTCTCTGTTAGGCAAGACTCTTGTGTCCTACAGAAAAAGTAAATGTTAAGGTTTCCAAATGCTCTACCATTTTATTTTCAAAAATGTAATAAATATTTATATTTTAGAATTTATTAAAAATGTTGTTTTACATTCTTTTCTTTAAAAAGGGGATTTTCTTAATAAAGTTGATTAAGGAAATCATATTACATTAAAAATGTATGCATGTAACAATTCAATAATATAAAATGAGTGATAGAATGGAAAACAGCTGCTAAGGAGAGGACAGTAGTCATTTTATGGTTGACCTTCTATAATAAACTTAAATTCAGAGATGGAGGTTATCATTTATTTCATTTAATCTTAAAATGTTTGGATCCCATAAGAATTCTCTCTTGTAAGCGAAATTCTCACGTAAGAATGCTACTTTGATAAGGCTTTGTTGTAATTCTTAGAAACCTAAGAAAACAGTAGCATAAACAAATTATTTCTCCATGGTGAGAAATTATTCTGCATGCCTTGCTTATAAAACATTCATCTAATAGAATAATAAACTTAAAAGATTCAAAAAATAAGTTATTGATTCACTTTAAGAAATATGTGGGTTTTATGCATTATTTACACACTAGCCATATTGCTTCTACTCTTAAAGCAACTTTCACCTTTCCCTAGTTATTGGTTCCAGTTGCTATTTTACATTGTGTAATTTTATCTACATTGTAATTAACATATGCAATGTAAATTCAAGAGCAGTTAGAAAATATCTCTATTTTTACTTATACCATTTTATTCTCAACACCTAGTTGAATGAATAGCTCATAGCAGACAATCTCTAAAAAACTGAAATTATAAGATAGATGAATTGAAGGCAGATATTACTATTCAACCTTTGAATGCTTACAGGATAACAAATGCTATACTAGATACTTGTCACAGGCAATGCATGATGTTTGTTATTACACTCTAGAAAAGTCAAGAACATGGTTGCATTCAATTAACGTCATTCAGACATCTCTAACTGAGCAAGAAAAATTACTCAAACTATGACAGTCTCAAAAATTCTTTTGATGAGCTATTATTAATATTTGACCTCTATTGCCCAAATCCAGTTATCACAAAGCTACTATGTTCCTCAAGAAACTAAAATAAGCTCTGATAAAAAATGATTTCAGATTTCAACCTTTTTAAACTACTACTATACTCCTGTTCATAGCTAGCATAAGTAATCACAGATCTGACAGGACACCCATATCCAAATAAAGGGAAAAGTAAAAACCAAATACAATAAGGATAAAAATATTAAGTTCACAGTCATGTGAAGCATATAAAAATTTAGCCAAATTTGAATTACTTTCTCAATGCGAACGTGTATAAGGCAGGGGAAAGCTGTCTGATTTTACCATCCAAATTTGATACTGTGGTATATCATGGATAGCTATTCTATTTTATTTATCATGTAAAGATCTAATCTTGATAATTTAATATTTTCCACAGAGGTGTAGTAGCAGTTATACATTTTTAAAGGGCTAATGTTAAACTAAGTGGTATTATTATATATTATACTTCCTTTTCCCCTCTATCATTTTATAATGGAAGTTAAAAGAAAAAACCAACAGGTTACTGAATTGCAAAATTTATGACATTTACTTTAAATAAGAAGCATCTATGAAAATAAATTGTTTGGTATAATTTTTTTATAAAGTTAAACTTTATTCAAGCAGTATTTGTAATATGCTATTTTTAAAAAAGATAACTAGAACAGACCTACAAAATTGAATTTCTTAAACTAGACATAAATTGTATAACTGATTTTTACAATTTTATTATTTTACCAACATTAATCATATAAGAATCTTTTACCTATAAAATCATTCATTGCATTTATTTTCTTATAAATGTAAGTCACAAACATAAATTGAAACATTTGGCATTAATTGTTTTGAATTTTAAAAGTTCTAAATTTTTAATTCAAATATAATAAATTGGTGTGTTTGACACACAGACACACACACATGTATTATAATTTAAGTGAAAACTCTTACCATTGATTTTCTTTTGATAGTCACTCCATTAGTTTTTCTTGATGGGGCCTTCCTATGTCAAGCAGACAGTAGCCAAATCACAATATGACATTTGGATGTTCACGTCTTCAGATGGGAGTTTTCGGCCAATTGCCAGTTGAGAATTTAAACTGAAACTAAATTACCCAAACTTTATTAAGTTGTTTCTACACCTACCAACGGATAATGAGCAATGACTCTAAACTCAAAGTGAGTGACTTTGATTTACCTCCTTTCAAGCAGTCATAACATTATGTTTAAGAAGAAATCCTGGGATGCCCCTCCCCCCAAAAAACCCCTCTAAAATTCTGGTATATTCAGAGAACAGTTTTAAGTAAATTTTGATTCAATCTTCCAAAAAAATGATCGCTAAATTATTCTGTAACCCAAATTAACACATGATAAAGATGGTATTTATTCAATGATATATCTATAAATTGTAGTCAGAAATTTAAATTGTCAAATATTGACTTAAAACAGTATCATTTTTATTCATAAAATATTTATTAAACCATCAACAATTTCAGTAGTACATACATAAGAAGTTAAAGGTTACACTGGAGACATGCCCTGCCTGCAAATACCATTCTTTGAGAAGACAAAATTTATAGTTACCAACTTCTAATATTAATGCCAAAACAACTCAGCCCCTTTTCTGCACCAACTTAGGCTCTTTTTCTCTTAATTATTATTTATAGTCTTTGTAGAGCTTGCCAGTTATACATGATTTCTGACCATTAGGCTTTATAACTGTTGAGATTTGTAATGGATGTTTCTCAAATATTATGTGTATTAAGTGCACATACTTAGATATGTGCACTTAATTTTGGACCTATGATAGTTGGCATTCAGAAACAGTTCTCAATGGTAAACATGATACTCTAGGAAGATAAGAACATGTTTTCCTTTCCTTTCATATTTTTGTTTTAGCTTTACTCTGTTGTACATTTGCCAAAAAGTTAAATTTTTTAGTATAAATAACTACTGAAATGGACCAACTTATATCTGAGCAAAACAGAGTAAAGCTAAAATGAAAATATGAAAAGAAAACATGTCCTTATGTTCCTAAAGTATCATGTTTACCATTGAGAACTGTTTCTGAATGCCAACTATCATAGGTCCAAAATTAAGTGCACATAACTAGGTAGTTATATAAGGCTCAGATTAAAATGCTAAACATAACAAGTACCCCAAATTCTCAGATATTCTGTGTGCCTTCTCACTCTCTCATACATACACAGGTACACTTGTAAACATGCACATGCACATCTATCCAACCTAAATCCTGACAGACTTTCTCATATCAATATCCCGATACCACAGTTTTATGTAAGAGAAAATATAAAGTGAATAATCAACTATGGTTAACAAGAGACACTGACTTCAGAACAAAGCTTACAGCTTAACAACTATGTCCTTGAGTTAACCACACGGGCCCCAAACAGTTTGATATCGTAGAAACAGGTTTACTCTATTCTATCCAAAATTTTAACCCGAAATCCACAAAAGCAGTAACATTTACAAACTATTCAAAGACTAATAGTTATTTCCTGGGTACTATGAGGTACAAAGGAAAAGTTAAACTCCTTTTTCAAGGAGTTTATAGTCTAAAATTTGACATTGGGTTGAGGGGAGGAAAAAACAGCTCATAAAGATATATGAATGGTTAAATTTCCAAAAGAAACTGCATTGGGCCGCTTAAAATGAATAAGTTCTCACATGTGGAGCAGATCTGAGAAGACTTTGTATCAAGAGGCATTTTTAAAGCAGAAATGCACAACCACTTTACTCTCATTTAGCCTGATGAAACCCTCAAAGCAAAAATTAATTAAATATAGACTATGACTATGAAGTACGTGTCCTAAGTAGAAGATCAAAAGTTCAAAGAAACATTCTTGAGCTCCATGAAATTATAGAGCATGAAAATATATGTATACACATATATAAAAAAATTGGGCTTTCAGTATAAGAGAAGCAATTCTAAATCTGTTCATGTCACTCATCCTAGTGATTCTAATCATCATGGCAATAATTTAATTTCTAATACAAGAGAAGTAACTTGACTTGGCAATGGGACTCTGTTAATATTGCAAATAAATATTTTTTTCTTTATAAAAAAGATGGACAACCTTGAAAAGTCACTATCAGATTAACAAAATCATGACTCAGAAAGCACAAATGATTCTCTTGATATGAATAACATTATCAATAATGTACCTACACAACAAAACTAGGTGAGCAGCAAGTTACTTGCCAATGTATTTATGTGTTTGTATATAATCTTAAAAATATTCTACTAATCCACTTATAAGAACTTTATAATTTAACACTACCCTTTATTTTATAAATGAAGAAACAGGTCCAATAATAGGCCATTATTTGTCAAAGTCACATCACATGTCAGCAGCAAAACCAAGACTTCTTAAGAGGAAATGTTTCTTTCACTATAATCAAGGAAATAGTTATGCCACAGAAAGAGATATAATTTTATTAGAAAGATATCAGCTTTTTAACCTCCATACTAAATCTCAAACATTCAGATCATCAGCCCCAGAAAATGCAAGGAACCAATACATAAAGTTAGGGAAAGAAAGGTATATGATTAATTTAAACCTGATACCTCTCTCTTTATAAGCATTAAGGCAGGCCTTCAGTCTTACACCCAAATCTTACAGACTAAGAACAACAAGAGCCTGAAGATTATACCAAATTTTATCAAAACTTTCTTAAAAAATAAAATTTCTTAGAATTTTCATGGCATTACATCTATTTTCTTTCATTTTCTAGCATCCTATTCTATCCAATTTATTCAGTTTAGCAATTTATGCATGACACATGAATAGCATTAGAAATAAAAAGTCTTATCTTGACTGCTTGAGGTGATATAACTCATTCCACCTGTATATAAATGGGCAGCGAGACTCAGAAAATTTGTAAATAGGAAATATAAAAATAAATAGTTGAAACACTGTTTAGATTTAGTTGTAGGGATAAATGCTGGCTACTAACTCAATTTAGATTTCATTGCCTATTCAGTCATGACTCATGTTTCTAGTAAAGTATGACATACTTTATAGTTTTACTGGTCTTAAAAGTCAGAATACTCATTAGCAACACCTAAAATCATTCACCAAAAATCTTTTTGCACAGGTAATGATGTTAAACAAATTAAATTAGTCCCACCCTACCACCACCACAATCATCATATATTCCCCTCCACCCACTGTCCAGTCTTTGAGCCAAACAGCATTAAACATTCATATATTATTAAAAATATAATAAAATATTTTATCACATAAGATAAAGATTTACCTTATGTTATTAAAGCAAAAAATATATATGCTCAAGGAGTTTTACTTATATTCCATTTCTTCACAAAGTATTATCTCAATATAATGTACATGTATAATACATGTAAACATATGTACATGTACAAATATGTGTGTGTACACAGTAAGAGAGTCTTCTTAAAACCTATGGTTTTATTAGAAAATGTAATAATTTAATGTCTTCTTCTGTATGCTAAGTTTGTATGTACGTCTGTGTGTCTATTTTTTCACCTAGAATTGTGACTGGCTTCCTAAATATACAATATATATATTTAGTATACTATGTATATATATATACATATATATACACACACATTTATATATACATACGCGCGTGTGCACACACACACTATATATAGTATATATAGTATATATATAGTATATATATATTTAGTATATTATATATGTGCACACACACTATATATAATATATATAGTATATATATTTGTCTAGTTGTTGAGATAGTCTGTATAAAATTAGCATATTGTTATGCCAATATGTATAAAAAACAGCTTATATCATTCACAGCAATTATTTACAGCAATTCTTTAGAAAGTGTTTTTTCAAATCGACCAAAGAAATATGCCTTACCCCTTTCAGGAATTTTTACCATGTTTATAAGGAAGTTATTTAATTTATCTCTGCCTCAGTTTCTCCAGCTGAAAAAATGGAGATAACAATTGCATCTTACTACATAGGCTTGCTGTGAACATCAGATAATAGTTGTAAACTGCCTAGAAAAGTGCACACTTCAAAAGTACAATCACAATTACTATAATTATCGTAATCACTACCATTATTACTACCACCACCACTTTTGTAAGCACTCATATGAGGCTTAGTAAAAATGCAGAGTTCTAGGCCACACTCCCAGAGATTCTAATTCAATATCACAGCAAGTTTTAAATACTATATTAAAAATAAAGGAAATAAATATGCTTGTGCCAATTCAACCTTACATAGTAACAAATAGCAAAATATCTTAAAACAGAAAAAGTTACTATTTTAAAGGTCCAATAATAGATTCTACCCATCCCAAAAGCCAACATTATTTTCTAATGACCCAACTATGCACTCAAGAGTAGACAGAAACTCAGAATTAAGTAAGGGGTCCTGGATTCAACAAACAGTTTAAGAAGCTTACATACTTCATTTCTTCTTTGGGTGGAGAGTAGTAAGCAATTTTATAAAAAATTCATGTGAGTAAAGCAATTATCAAATTAGTATGCTCTGCAAAGGAGAAACAAAATATGAAACTATTGGAATCTCATTGAGAAAATAACCTCTCACCATCTTCTAAGTATCATAGAAGTCCTCAGAGAAGGGATTTTAGTTAGGGTTGATAGGCAAGACTTTACAGAAGAAAAAAGATATTTGCTAGACCTTTTAATAACTAATATTTTTATAGGCAGAGAGAAACTGCATTTCAGGTCAAAGGAAATAATGCAGGCAGAAAGCAGAATCTTGGAGTACTACAGACATTTCAGAATAAGACATATACTGCATAGTACACATCCCGCATCCTGAAAGGATGACCATATCACTTTCTCTACTCTAAAACCTAATTAGCACTTCAGAAAGACTGTTTGGACAATGATATGCACAATGGAGTATGACAGTTCTACCTTGGCTTTGAAAATGGACAAGGACAAGAATCTAAAGGATTTTAATAATTTGGCTATGAGGAACAAAACAGGTCATCAGATGACTTAAGTTTTAAGCCTGGTTTTTCTGGCAACTTCCTACTCTTCCTAATTCAGGATGAAGATGGTAGACAGTAGAAGCTATCAAAAGTGGGCTTGTGGTACCGTAGAGAGCTTAGAGTGGAGGGCCAAGACTAACCTTAGGTAGCAAAGGCAGAGAGCAGTTTGAGAAAAGACTTGGCAGTGGGAAATCACAAACAACCTCAGCTCAATTAGCTTTTATTTGCTAGAGCCAAACAGCTCACAATGGCTTTTTCTTTATGACACATCAAAAGGCCTTACAGGTGTTACTGAGGAAGAAAGAAAAAGCAAACAGTTTAACACATGAAATGACTATAAATGATCATCTAGAGTTTAAAGATTAGGTTCCCTATGTATAGACATACAAATGTATTTTAATACAGTTTACAATGTAAAATATTCACAAATTCAGCTTGTCCAACAAAAAAGATCAACAACAAAGCTGCTATATACATTACAAATAAACATTACTAAGTACTTGTGAACTGATTTCGACAACAAACAAATAAATAAAGCCCATTTATTTCCTTTGGAAGTGAGAATTCTTGCTTTGTTAGAGTGGATTTACCTTTAAATTTCCTATCATTATTCTTAAACATAAGAAAATTTCAAATTGCACTTTTATTTCTCATTTAAACCCTGCCTCCATAACCCTCTGGCCTTTACTGAAAGTTTTTCATAGGAAACTTTTGTATAATTCCATTATGTATACGGATCTTGTCTCAATTCAGTAGTTCATATTACTGTCAGAGAGCTACTTAAAGGCAGTAGCTATGTTTTTTTTCCCCTAGTACCATCAAAACCCAATGGCACTAGATGTGCATTTAGTGTACTTATTAAATGAATAATATTCTATAATTTGATCTGCAAAAGAATTACATAAAAGCTAAGAACAATTATAAAATTTCATAACAATGAATGTGTGATTTACTAGAGCACCTATGCAGTATTGTTTCAGGTGAAGCGCACTGCAATAAGGATGCGTCACTGCTGTGGCATTCGTAAATGCACAATGGCCTCGAGAAATTTAAGGTTTTTAAATTGTATACATGGTACACAAGTTAAAATTTATCTCTGCAATAAAAAATGGCACTCACTAGATTATAAAATCTTTGGAGATATTAATATTTTAACACAATCAGTCTTATTGGCTGAAAAAAGAATGCTTTTCACATTTTATTAAAAATATTTTTCTTACATCTAAATTTGTATTTTCAGTCTTTAAAAATATTCCACATTTCATTCATGATCAATTTAATCGACAATATTTATATATTAACTATTTATGAATAAAGAGATCTTTAAAGCTACCATATTTTAGGGATTTTCACTCAAGCTTTATAGCATCATATTAAAATTGGCAAATGTCATTTCCAAATTAAGTGGAGGCATTTATTTAAAAACATAAGGAAAGGGTACCAGCATTTATAAAAATACATCCTGCACTAGATTTAAGATGCATTATTTTTAATTCTCATTCACAACCTGAGAGAGGTATAACATACCCATTTTTCAGCTGTGAACTTGCCTAAGATGCCAGAGCTATTAAATTATCCAGTTACAATCTCCATCAGTATTTGTCTAGCTCTAAAATCTACGTTTATCCTTCCTGTAATAATTATTTGGAACACTGCCAAGTACCATGCCCCTTTTTCCCCTTTTTAAAGACTAAAGCATAAGGGGATGAGTTCCTGGGGCAGAGGGCAGACACTAAGTGAAATGACAATAAACATGAAGTCCCAGTACTTTCCTCACTGAAGAGCTCTTCAAGCCTATTAAGAACCATCTTCCTCTTACTTTATTCACAGATATCCTTCTTTGCACTCTTGTAGCCGCACAAATTAATATCAAGCTTTGAAAAATAAAAACGCTACTTACAAAAACTCAAAGCAACAACAGCTATTGAGAACTGAAAGGACAAATGGGCTACCTCTATAGCCCAAATACACTGTTATTAGCAAATATTCATCAATAATCCAAGATCATTAAAAGATATAAGACTTTCTATAGTACTTTGCAATAAGAATTGTTGAGATGAAATATTCTAGCACTCAAAGAAGGTAAACATTTATTACCTGGAAAATTTACTAATTGAATGTACAATAATACTAAATGAATAAATTATTAATTTATCTAAAACCTTCAATAAGTAAACATGAAATCATTTTAGACTTTCAAAATGAGATATAGTTCAAATATTATAAATTTAGTGAAAAAATATTAATTCCAAAAGGTATAAAGTTCTTAATTTTAAGAAAAAAAAAACTACTAATAAAAGCATCCAGTGGACTATACCCCTTCCAAAGTAAAAAAAAAAAAAAATAAAAGTATTTCAAAATAGAATTTTACAGCCTATAGTATTTCAAAAGTGAAGGTGAAAGTTTTGTTGTTCCAATTTACTCTCCTCTTCTTTCCCTCTCCCTTCCCTTATCTCTATATAACACTTGAGACTTCTTATTTCACTTGAAGTAAAATACTATACCATCCAGTATGACAAGGTGGAACAAGTTTACATTTAAAAATTTGTAAGGTCTTTAAGAATTTTGAGGCTCTCAATATCAAACTGCATACAGACTGAATCTTTAAGAAATGTTACAGTTCTGTGCCAAAACACAGTTTCGCTAGCATTTCAAACAAGGTTTCACACAATAATTAGCACTGCAGTAGGTAATTTAACATGTGCGAACCTTTGTGCAGCAACAATTCTAAAACACAGCAGCCAAGAGCATAGAGCATAATTATTTATTTGCTTGATTTGGGACAGGGGGTTGGGGGGTGGGGGGTGAACACAAGAAGACCAGTTCTATACAAAGAACTAACATAGTACTGTGCAAAAATAAGTAAACAAAGTTTAGTTGAAAGGGAACCAAATAATGAAAAGCCAGAGCATGGTCAAACAGAGAGCTGAGCTGGCAACTGAGAAGCATAAATCATTTCAGCCTAGATTTGTTTGTAATGACTATATGACCCAGATACTACATATTTGGCTAATGCTTAGAAATCTGAAAAGCTTAAGTATATGGCTGGCTGGTTAAAATATTTTAATCAAAATAACAGGTATTTAAAATAGATAATTAGCATTTTCTATGCAAAGATTTTTTAAAATTTAAAAATAAGCATTTTTAGTCTACGGCCATGCCATTCTGAACAAGCTGAGCCCATCTGATCTTGAAAGCTAAGCAGGGTCGGGCCTGGTTAGTACTTGTATGGGAGACCACCTAGGAAGATGAGGTGCTGTAGGCGTAAAAATGAATAAATACAATAAAATAAGCATTTTTTTTGCTTTGCAAATAATCCCATAAATTATACTTTACCTTTATAATCAGAAAGTAAGGATGACACTACCTACTACACAGATAATGGCACACAAATACTTTGGAGAGGAGGAAAATACACATTTTTTTAAGAGTAAAACTTACTTAAGAACTGTATTTTCCTAAGCAAACATCTCATTATGGCTCATAATTTATTCTACAGAGAAGTATCTATTGAGTGATAAGAGAATTTGGGGGAAAAAATAAATTCAGAAGCTATAAAAGTTTTGCTAATGTGAGCTGTGGAAGGAACAGAGAAAACAGTGAGGAGATTCACCAGGGACTTACCTCACACTTCCTGGGCTTGATATGGGAAGGTGGTGTTTCATGCAAGCAAAAATTTCAAATACCTATTCCTTCATGCGCCTGTAAGTGGACCATACATATAGAGTGCCTATCCAACCCTTCTTCTTTCCTAATGATCCATGACTTAATTTCTATTCAAGTCTCTCACAATATTCAAAGTGACTCAGGAAAAGCTGACTGACCCTGAGCTATGAAGGTAGCCCATTCCCCCTTGCCAATGATTAGCTTATTTTAAAATTATACAAATTAGGCCACTGAGAAGCAAGCTGGGGGTAGGGGTGGAGGGGAAGTGCTTAGGAAAAATTAACGCTATATTGTTTGTGAGAAAACTAAGAGAAGTTAATTCCCCTCCCTCTAGATCCGAAGGAGAAAACGCATAATCCTGAGTCCAATCAGTAGCCATTCTGTAACTACAGTGTTGAAAGAAAGGCAATATAGTGGGTAGAAAGTAACTTAGAAAGACAAACTGAGTCTCTGAAAATATCATTGAGCCACTGGCTTAACTAACCTTAATGTATGTCTCACTTTCTTATCTGAGACAATCCATTTAAGTTAGACTAATTTGAAAACTAATTAGCTATTAGGAATCTAATAAGTGCCAAGCTCTACTTAAATACTTTTAGAAAATTATAAACCGATTTTACCTATTCCTGGCTTAAAAAAAAAAGTTCTATATATTACTATTCTATATTTTCTTAATTGCCTATAATGATTGTGTATATGTTATTGGCAGAACATTTAAAAATTTAGACTGTACCAAACATTTGACCTCTTGATTATTAATATTAAAGTCACATTATAATTTTAATACAGAAATGCTTTCATCGGTCCATTATATACTCAGATTGCTATGTTCTTACAGTCTGATTTCTCTCTAATATCTACTGTCCCTTGTTTCTGGTCCCTTGTTTCTGCTGTATTTTCTCCTGTTTAAGAGAGAACCACTAGGACTCTCACCTATAGTACACTGGCTCCATACACACTCCCATCCCACTCTGCGTTCCCAGTTATGCATATTCAAATAGTTGAAGTTGCTAGGATTATACTCTGAAGCATCTAAAAATTATTCTAGGGACAGTGGATTTCTGTGAACTTGGTTTAAACTAAAAATATAACTTAGATAATTAATTTGTACTTATTATAAAATATCTCATTTCTTTTCTTTCCTGCCTTCCTTCTTTCCTTCCTCATTTTGACATTTCCCTTGCCTAGAAATAATTTTTACCTTTATATAGTCATTAAAGACCTCTATAAAGCAGAGGCTGTAAAACTGAGTTCTATGGGCCAAATATATCTCATGAGTATATTCTGCTCTGTAATGACAGTGTTTTTAAAGCATTTGAATTAGTTATCAACTAATTCATATAAAAATCTGTATTTCAGGATCCTTTTGAAAAATTGAAAAATTTGGCAACAATCAGCCTGAATACTCACAGGGCCGCAATCAGGTGGAACAGGATATCTGCCATCCCTCTCCCCACTTACTATAAAACTCTCTGGAATCCCAGTCTCCATATTATTTCCCTAAATGGTCTAATTCTTCACAGTCAAAGCCCTTACAGGTATTTGTCTATGCTACCCCTGACACAACAGACCAATAACAGCCATAAGTACACATAAAAATACTATTAGCTAAGAAAATAAAAAGCAGTTCATAAGGCATTCAGGGAAGTACACTTCTAAAACTCTTCCTGAATCTTCTAATTTAACTGAGAGCCTAGTTCTAGAACCAACGATCCAGCAATAAATTCTTATAATAATAAAGGAAAAGGTGTTTCTTAATAGAATGCTCTTTGAAACAAAACTGTTTAAATTCACCAATCAACCAATAACAGGAAAGTCCTAAATACTCAGTCACCTTTCAAATCTAATGATAAGTTATGTGAACAAAATAACTTACACTGTATGTGTACACATCACATATGTACAAATTATTTATATACTTTACCATATAAATTAAGATGCCAAGTTCTCTTTTGAAACTAAGTTCTCCCTATACTATTTAATGGAATCAAACACATAATAACAAGAATTAGCTCAATTCTCAAATTATATTTTAAGGAACAATACTTTCTAAATTAGGTTCTATAATACACTCACTTCCTAATATTAAAAATAAGTTACTGAAAGGATTTTGGAGACGAATGTGCAATCAAATTCTATAGACAGAACAATAACTACGCTAGTTTTATATTTCTGTCAAATCCTCAGGCTATGTTTACCTTCCAAATTTCAAACCTATCCCCTTCTCTTAAGCTCCACTGCTGTATCCATCATTTCAACCTGATCTACAGAAACAGCTTCTAACAAGAAGCTTCTACATTCACTGCAGTCAGATTCCTGTTTTGCAAATGAAAATTTAATCATGTTACATCTCATCTTAAAACCTTTGCATAGCTTCCAAATATCCTTTAGGATAAGTTATCAGTTTCCTACATTTCTCTCCACCTTTAATTTTCCTTCTCAATGCTCAGCCACACTGGAATCCCTTTAGTTCTTCCTTTTGCTTTTGCATATGCTATTTCTGCAACCTTCAGTGCTATCTGATTCATGCTGATTCTTTCCATCTTGGCCTATAAATTATTTCTCTTGTCCCTCCCTAACTTGACCATGAACACTGCCCCATCATTCCAGACCTGGCCACGTTTGCGTGCGTGTGTGCGTGTGTGTGTGTAAATCTCGTATCACCTTATAACTTCTGGCATACAATAATAGTTTTTAATAAACATATGTAGAACAAATGATTCTCATTAAACTGAAGTTAACCCATTACTAAATTTTTATTGTAAAAGTAGCACAGTACAGTAGATATATCTGGAAGTCCCGAAGATCTACCACTTATTGTGTGACTTTAAGTATCAAACATTGATGATTCTTTGCTTTAATAAGAATACTATCCAATGCCTGCTCCATCTTCTCATGTAGTTGCTGGGAGGGAGCAAAAAAAGAAATAGTCTATTTTCTCGACTTTAAAATGCATGTATTTTTACTTTAAAATTTTTCAATTCAAGAGTAGTCTTACAGTAGAATTCAAAAGAATCTTGCCAGTTACTACACAGGTTATAATACCTTGCCACTGCCTATCCATGTATGAACTTAGACATGACTATTAATATGCCTTTAATCTGTTACCTCAGTTACCTGTATTGATAGAACCTTAAACTACCTGTGACATGTGGCTCATCTATGTTTAAAGTGATAATTCTGAGCAGATACCAAAAATCCATCTCATAAATTCTTCTGGATGACTTTCAAAAGTAGTTATTTAAACTTCTAGTGATATGTAATATAATTAGTAAAAATAAAAAAGCTACGAGTATAATTAAATAAAATGGAAACCAAGCCAAAGTAATACCTAGATGTGCCTCAGAATTATGCTATCAATCCTACAAGTGCCAGAGGTCAGGAACAGTAAGTGGTTGCAATGCCTGCAGTTAAAAGTAATTCAGAATAATCCTTATACAGAATGTTCTTCCCTCACTCAGGAAAAGTATTTGATTTTTGTAAAAGGAAAGAAAAGATATAAATCAAAGGGTGTATCTTACAACTGATAATCTGTTAGATTCAAGAAAATATACATGAACATGCTCTGAAACTAAATGCTATACAAAGAGGTAATTTTGAAGGTCTCAATTGTGTGCCGTGTACCATAAAAAATGCTGTACATAAAACTTAAAAGCTACTCCACCAAAAAACTTATAAAAGTCAATGCTTAAAAATAGGAAGGTGGAATGACATTCCAATGTCATTCATTTTTCCTAGGGGAAAGGAACGGTTTCCCCCCGCAACTTTCAACAGACAGACTTGACTAAACTAAATTCACTTTTTTCTCTGTTCTTACTTTGAATACTTCTCACATAATCCATAACATTGTTACATGTTTAATTCTTTAAAAATTCTCCTGGGAAACCTATTCTAGTATCTAATTATTATTACTACTGTCCAGAAGTTCTTCCTCATGATTACCTCCATTCTTTTAATTGTCTGTTATATTTAATATATTTTATTTGGTTTTTCTTTGTAAATGTTGTTTAAAACCAAATCAATACCTGGGCTGGTCTTGTGACTTGTTTGACCAGTAGAATGGGCAGAAGTGACTCTAGGTAACTAAAATTTGGGCCTTAAAAGAGCTACAGCTTCTGCCTTTGCCTTCTGAAACATTCCTTCTTGAAATTCAGCTATCATACTGTGAGGAAGCTCAACTAACTTCACAGAGAAGCACACTTAAGGAAAACCAAGAACCCTGGGGCCAGCCCCAGCTGTGCTCCCAGCTGGCAGGCGGCCTTCATTGCCAGTCACGTGAGTGAGGCCATTTGGACTGCCCTGCATTCCTGAAACCCCAACCACATTACACAGAAGACTCACTCAGTAAACCCTCGGAATGATGAGAAATAATAGATTACTGTTGTTTTAAGCCACTAAGCCTAAGGATGGTTTGTTGTGCAGCAACTGCTAAGTGAAATATTTAGAAATGTGTTTCAACAATACGTGTCAGCACTTAAACAGGCAATAAAAATCAAAAACATTTGGTTTCTGTGATCACTGAAATATAATCATAAAAAACCATAGTAAAGCCTAATTTAATAATTATTAAGGATTATGCTTATATTTTTAAAAAATGGTACAGCACTAGATCACAATGTGTTAAGTCACAATGACTGTGTATTATGGATAAAGTTAATATTGATTCAAACATTAAGTCTTATAATAAGAAAATAAGAAGGCATCACTTAAAGTTTAAAAAAGAAAGGCAAAAAGGTAAAAGTGTTTGTTTATATAAAAACAGAACACTAAGATCAAATTTATCAGTCTGAATTACACAAAACATAACATTTTATCTTTAGAAACTTCAAGGATAAACATCATACTGGTGAAGTATCAGTACAGTGGAGAAGCAGCAAAATATCAATTCATAAATATTTCCAGCTGATAAAAGTCTTAGTCTTGTATCTTACTTTAAATTTCTGTCACATAAATATAAAAGTATTGCTATACCATTAAATGTGCTGAATACACACAAGTTTTAAGAAATATTTTTAGATAATTTGTTAAGGATATCAGATACTAATTTATTACAAAAGATAAGGATGTAGCTGATTTATGAAAAATAACCATCATCTCTATTGGTGTCATTGTCAAAGAGAGTATTGGGCTAGAGACACAATTGCTTTGATCCAGTAAAACACTGAGTCTCTTATGACTTAAATAGCAGAGAGAAAACAATCTGGCATAATTCTTTTGTTGGTACTATAATAAAAGGTAGAAAATTCAGAATTCCACAGGAATATTTAATATAATCTTCATCATTTTTAGAAAATAATTTTGAAATACATATAAATTAAAAATCTTTTCATGTTTTAATAAACTCTGACAATATCACTGAATCTAGTAAAAATTCTGAAAAACCTGCAGAAATTCAATGATCTACTCAATTTCAAAACTCAATTTTGCTTTGAGGCAGACGCTATGAAAGATAATAGATCCAAAAAGAAAAATGTATTTTACTGAAAGAAATAACCAAGGCAATTTTACCAACTTTAAGGGCAGGGTTTAACAACTTATAATGACTATTATGTATTTTCACTTGCTCCTAGAGAATATATATTTAAGACAGATTTTGTTAAGTGACCCCAGATATTCAGCTAACACTGAGGTTGTAACTATGCCCAAGCCCTTGCACATTCACACAAAGTTACTCTCTGGCTGTAAAGGACCCTTTTAAAAGAGAAAAAGTGAATATAATGGGGGAGAAAGGAACTGGGGAGAAAGAAAAAGCCGCTTTTGTGCCATACGAATTATTTATTCAGTCAAGCAATGAACTCACTATTTCTAACTCTAACAATCTATCAGGGAACTCTAAATAGTAAACTCAAAGACTAATAAAGCTTAAAAACTATTGCTAGTCAGCAAACTTTTGATTTTTTTCTACTTGAAAACATTTTAACACTGTAGATTATATTTTACACAATAATTCACATTTTTAATTGATAAATTTTATAATCAGAAAAAGTGACAACTTTTAATACAGGCAAAAAAATCAGCTAATAACTTTCATCACAGAGTATTAAGAATTAAATTATTTGCTATTCTTAATTTAGAAAGCTAATTACAAAAATGCTAATCTATCAACCTTTTTATAATTACTGTTTTTGTATGTTTAATAATTAAATGCCTTAAACTGGTTCAAGAAAACCTCTCTCCACTGGTGACAGTGCCATCGAGATTTTTTTTTTACCAAAGTCTCTGTAAGGTAGTACTAGCTCTTGATAGACTACATGAAGACTAGATTCAGATTTCTCTCACGACCATTAATGCTGTTTAGTTGCCTAATTATTAACAGAGAGTAACTCTTCTTTGAATAATGGCAGAGATATAGTACTTGCTTCTTGAAGTAAACAGTTTAATCTATGCCCAGGTGACCTTTTCCTACATTTTTGAGATGCAGAATTTTTGCCCCCTTTCTCATCACAAAATGATTTACACTAAAAACATAAAAATGTTTTGCAGTTTGTATGAATGTCTGAATCTGCAGCAAACTTTTTTTGGGGGGGTTAGGGGGAGCAGGGCTTGAATTGAGTCATTTGATAACCTATAACCCACATAGAACACAACTTCTTTTGAAAGGCTACATACATATCATATCTCCTTATGCTTTCATTCTCTATTTAAAATTGTTTGAAATCCCTAAGTCTCAACAGAGGTGTTTATATGATATAATTTGACTGGACTCTATTCTTCTTCAGATAAAATATCCAAAGAGTAAACCAGATGTCTTGCTCATCTGGCCCAGCTTCCTCTCATCTCTAGGTGCATCTGATTCTCCATGCTTCCTCTTTTCTTTCAGACAAATCACCTGATATCAGCATTGATTCTCCTTGTTCAAACCCAGAATTAGAGCTGGGAGAGTACTTAAAATTCATCTAAGTTTATAATAAGGAAACTGAGGTCCACATAAGTTATTAACCCAGATATCTACAATTAGTATGTGGCATAACAGAGACCAGAAACTATGCTTCCATACACCATCTTGTGCTCTCTACTGCATGTCCTCACCAACCTCCCAAAAGCACCTGGAATTCACATTGGAGAGTATAAACCGATAAAGCCTTTTGGAAAGCACTTAAGCAATATGTATTGTGAGGCTAAAAATGGTCTGCCCAATAGTTCCACTCCTGGGACTCTATCCTAGGATAAACTGTTGGACAATATTCATGCAGCTATTTGTAATAAGAAATTTTTAAAAATGACATTTATCCAATAATGAGATGGTATATCCACAAAAAGAACTATAATGCAGCAATTTGAAATGTTTATGAAAATCTTCATAGTAATGTTATAAAAGGCACTTTCCTATGTCAACTGGAGTTTTGTGTGTATGTGTGTGTGGAGGGAGACAAGTTAAAAAAACTCATTAATGTATGCAAAACAAATGTTTTCAATCAAATTAGCACTTCAATGAGTAACATATTACGTACGTTAAGACACAAAACTTAGGTTATGGAGGAGAGAGAATGATCTTTCTCTAAGAAATACACTTACTTTAATTTTTTTAAATAGGCACTACACAATTCATTTTCTTTTTCTAGTTCTTTATAGTGAACAAAACCTGCCCTGATAATCAATCACTTTAGAGTGGAAATAAAATGAGTTTCCTAAACCCCAAATAAAACCTCAAGACCCTCTTTATCTAAAGCTGAACTGCGTTTTACTTAGAATTGGAATAAGTATTTTCCAACTGTTCTGAGAGATTTTTTCTTCAAGTCCTCTTTTAAAGCACTAAATCTCACTTACCAAAGCATCAAACAATCCTCAGTAGTAAAAAGCCTTTCAAAAATCACACTTAAAAAATCTGTAAATCCTGTAAATCCTGTGTAGCCTTAACCCCAAGTAAAGGGTTGAATTAGCAGTAGTCTGAGGGTGAAAAAGTATTTTCTGCATCTATCATCAAACAGACAGGGCAGAAAAATGTGCAAACAATATTCATATTTAAGACTCAAAGGCCTGAAAACGCTTTTACTTTTTTCTATAATCTATAATTGACTGATAATTGACATCACTGAACATGTATGGTATATCTGTATGTTGACAAAACTTATTCAGATTCCTTCACACAATAAAGAATACCCAGATAAAAAGTCAGTGAAAACATTTACTTTTTTCTAACAGGACTCTTTCTATTTTAGTTACTATTTTATTTTTCTCTTCGAAAAGTGGTCTGTTCCTGACTTATCAAGACATCATAGATAACAACATTAGAATGCCTTATCCACCTCAAAACAGAAAAAAATGGATAGATGGAAGTTCATTTATATATTTATTTTTTCCCAAAAGAAATATTGTTACTCCCTAACCCATCTAATTTAAAATAAATTAGGGCAACTGCTAAAACATCTCAAAAAGGTATTGTTTCATTCAAATTTTAAGCTCTAAACTGACATCCTTCTACATTTATTATGATGGGTCTGAGGTCTGCATACATTAACAATGCTTATGTTATCAAGTCTTCTTAACTGGCATTCTGAAAAACTATCCAGTTCCTAGAAATAACCTTAAAGTATTTGAAATACCCAAGTTAGCAAGAAATTCCTCATAATTCATGTTTGTACAAAGATCAGAGTCTTTCACACAAGTCACTAAATAGAGTTTTTGTTCTGAAACAAAGTGGATGCGGTACAGTGAACAAACTGTAAAGTTAACTAGTAGTTCCTTTGTCATATGGTCTTCTATAACCTCCTTACATTTTAACAATGACTGTTCACACTTTAACCAACCAAACCCAGTAAGGAAATTGTAGCTTCCGCTTCAAATACTTCTATGATCTACACAAATCACCTAATGTTTTGACATTCTCAGTTCCTAGCTATAAAATAACAGATCAGATGGAGTTCTTCAAGTCCCCTTCTACTTTAAAAATCTGTATTTCATTTATCTCAGTCCTATTCAAATCCTTTTCAAAAGTGTTACGATATTTAGAGTAAAAGAAAATTGTCTTACCGTTTTCTGACTGTTGGTCTGCACAGAAAAGTTTTCTGGCTCTCCCAGAATTTTCAAACCCTCTGTAAGATCTAGAGATGCTGATTTCCTTTTAGACTACTGGTCCCCTAGATGTTCTTAGTCAAGATGAGCCTCATAAGCCATAAAAGTGTTTCTATCCAGTAAAAGGTGTTAGGATTTTATTCTGTCTTAGTAATTTTTTGAGAAACATCAAGGGTTCTGGAAAGTAGTTTTACCCAGCTGGGCAACTTAAAGGGCATAAGGTCTATATTCACTATGTTAGATAAAGAATATGAAAAAAATTATTTCAGGTTACCACTCTACCTTCCTGTCACTAAAGTAATTCTAAAAAGTGAAATTCATGATTATATTTAAAAAGCTTTAATAAAATTCATTACATTATATAATACAAACTCCAAAAAATCTGTTTTCATCTATCACAATGTATGCTTTAATTTTCAGCTAAATGCAGTTTTGGATAAACAGTAAATTCAGAGCCCTATAAATGAAGACTAGTCAACAAAAATGCTGAAAACAAATGATTTAGTGAAATGTCTATGGACTTGAATGCATATTTAGCATAATCTGGGCTTAACCACCTCCCCAACTCCCTTCCCTCTCCCAAAATAGTTAAAATCAAAACAAGTTCTTCAGGTAGAAAATATCTTTCTTCCAGTCATATCTTATTATCTAGACAAATCTTTCAATATTTTGATAGTCTGTGCTCTCCCATATCTAATTATTGAACATCTCCTCTATGTAATGCTTTTCATTAATTTAAGTTTCAAATTAATTTCTTTATTAAAAGTTAAGAGCACAAGCTTTAACTATTGATTCAGCAAAACAAGAAAAAAATAAATGAAGTTCTTAACCATTTCACAACTCCAGCTCAATATGTTCAAAATAACTCCTACAAGCTGAAATGTCCAAGTTAGCAAGAAATTTCCCATAATCCTCCTATCATAGGAGGTAAGGGGTGGGTCTTTTCACCAATGGCACTGAATAGAGCTTTTCTTCTGAAACAAAGTTAGAGAGGTAAAGCTAACAAACTATAAAAGGTAACTAATTCTTCTGTCATATGATTCCCTATAACAACCTTCTTTATTTTAACAATTAATGGCTACGGCTTCTGAGCAATAATAACCAGTAAGGCCATAGTAGCTTCAGCTACAAAAGTCACATGAGCCTAAGCATATTCTTCATTTTCAAATAAATTATCAGAACAAAAATCAGAAAGTTTAAAAAAATAAGATTCAAGAATTTTTCATTTTTGTTATGGTAATTAAATTAAAATAGTAATTAAATATTACTTATTTAAGTAATTTATATTTAAATATTTTATACTTCAGAGTTGACAAATTGGCAAAATTGCCAGTATATAAAAGTTTACGCAGAAAACACATATAATTTAATATATACTATACACATACTTGAGCACATGAAAAATCTCTTATATTATTAACTACTGTAGAACGATTTAGTTTATTCGTAAAGGAAAAGTGAGATACCTCCAAACATACTGCCTTGATTTCATCCGTCAGTTAATGTGCCTATTATCTAACATAGGCACTTGGATAAACTGGAACCACAAATACCAACAGCAACTGGAACCACAAATACCACCTAGTCTGCTTTCTAGTTAATGTATGGAAATCACTGGTGAAGCTGTTGGGAAAGTAAGGAGACGACAGCAAGTCCACCTACATTCTGCTTTCACTTTCTTCTCAAAAAGAACTGTTGCCCCATCCCCCAACACAGTCCAGTAACAGAACAAGATAAACGTGAGGATTATATCAAGGTGACCCCAAGCTTTGTTCTCCTCAAGGTACATTCAGTAAAAAGACCTGAACATATTTGATCTGACAAGCATTTAGGCTTATAAAGGAGGTGAAAGTGAAATCATACTTGAGGCTTTCAAGGGTTCTGTGTCAAAGGTCATTTAGCAGCATTTCAGCGGCTCCTTACTAAGATCTGAAGTGGGCAGAGCACGAGAACCACAAAATAAGAGTACATCTGCTCTAAAAGGCATCTCCCACCAACCTTTTCATTATACACATTTTATAATATGTTTGATTACCATGAATTTCCTAAGAGCTATTCATAGAATGATACTTATTTGTGGGAAAGACACACACACACACACACACACACACACACACACAAGCAGGCATGATTATACATAATTATGCAGCCAAAAATGAAAAATCCTAGAAATCAAAGGCTATGTTTTAAACTTGAGGTTTAAAACAATCCTATAATAAATTACTAGATTTTTATATTTTTCTGAAGGGCAATAATAAGGATAGAAATTACAGTGCTAATCAAAGTATGTGAAAAGAAATTAGAGCCTAAGAAAATCAAATATCAGATTGAACAATTTTTAAAAAATCAAACAGGACTGCTTAGGTTATCAAAACATTCTGAAAATACTCAACTTAAAACGTTAGCTGTAATTTGGTGCTAAAATTAATTTTACTCATTTCTGTGCTACAATGTAATATAGAAAGGTCTCATGAGCTTCTTGAAACAAAAGCATTCAAAAAGAGAGTTGGGAGAGGGGGAGGGATCTCCAGCCCTAGAATCTGTTCACATTTCTACCAGCTTCCTCTCCTAGGCTCATTTTCTTCCCTACTAGCTCTGTCAGTAAATAACATGTTACTTATCATTTCTTTGCCCAGTTTCTACATCTGTAAAATAGGAATAATAACATGTACTTGATCTTCACTCATTTATTCAACAAGTATTTGAGTTCATCCTATATATCACTGAGAATACAACAGACAATGAAATACACTCCCCTGCCCTCATTCCAGAATCTTCTTTGGTGAAGATTAAATGAGCTTAAAAAATAATGCACAACATATGCAACATTTGCCACAGCTGTTCATTTAAAGTGCTCTAACTTCAATACATTAGTTTCTCTAAACTCAGACCTCAATCCTAGGTTAAGGCTATATTCTGATCTTCACTACTCAGGCTACAAAGGGCATCTAAGGAAATCACAACTATGTATATCAATTTGTTCCATTAAACATGTGTAGTTTCTTGTCTCAGTTGCATCTATAGGTCAACTCACTGCTTATTATCACTTGTTCTTGATTAGTTCCCTCTCTCCTTTGTGGAGCTTCTTTTTCTCTGCTTGATTCCAAAAAACTGATGCTCTCCAATATTGTCCTCTGTATTCTCTTATTTTCTCCTCAGCCTGTGCACATACACTCCCTATATGGTCCCATAGTTTCAATCTCCTCTTACATACTGATTTTTCCAGCCCAGGGCCACCAGCCACATCACACAGCATCAGATTAAAAAAGTCAATTGCCTTCTTAGACCTCCCCTGGTTTTTCCACTACCATCTCAGGCTCGATATAATCAAAACTGACTTCCTTAGCTTCTAAGTTGATCCTTACTCATGTTTTCTCTCTTTGGTGCTAGAAACCAGAGTTAAACCTGTCTACTGCCACCACACTGGTCATTTCCAAACATCAAGTCCTGCTGCATTTACTACCAACAACAAAATATAAAGCATCTGAAATCTGTTCCTTCTTCTCCATTTCTATTAACACAGATTTAGTTTCAACCCTCGTCAGCTCATTAAGCCAACTACTTCCCAATGGCCTCCCTGCCTCCAGTCTTTTTCCCTTCAGATTTATCACCCAGAACAGCTACCAGAGTAATCTACTAAATTTAACTATAATCAAATCGGGCCCTTGCTTAAAACTCTTCAAAGACTTCCTAATGCACAAAATGAAAGATATAAGTTTACACTTCTAAAAATGGCATGAAAAACTTTCCATGATCTAGTTTTATACCTCTCTATCATTCTGTATCACTTATTTATACTCCCACCAACACACATTTGCTTGTACTTCCAGACTACACCATACCATTTCTCACTAATGTGCCTTTGTTCCTGTTCTCCCTCAGATTGGTCCTCTGCTCCCAATCCCCTCTGTCCTGATATGCACACTCAATCTC